>JANHGO010007449.1:0-20001 GCA_024606505.1 Aquila spilogaster | reverse complement strand
CTGATACCGTTTGAAGTCTGTGGTTTCTTTGAAGAGTGGATAAAACAGCAATGAACTCTAATCACAAGGCTTCAAATTCTCTGTGGCACTAATGCACTGTAAATATTGATTTGCTTCTGCAGCTAAGGTGCCTTTTAAATAAGCACTTGAAACGGTAAATCTAATAATGAATTACAGGAAGTTTTAAAAGTCTAAGAATTAAGGAAAAAATTAAATTAAAAATCATGAAAGTCACCACTAACTCAGTTCTTGAGCCATATTCAAGGACTTTAAGTATTCAGCAACAAGTCCAACACTGCAACTTGAGAAAGAATTATGTGTGACAGAGAATCCCATTAAGTTATGTATACGGCCACAGTTATGTTAGAAAATGGTTATTTGTAGGATAAATCCAAGCTGGATAACAAAATGCTCACATTCATAATCATGAAATTCTGACTGAAAGTCTCATTTTATTAAAAGCAACAGCAGTTTCACTATAAATTATAAAAACAGTCAATGTACATTTTATAACCATCTTTAAATGCTAGGAACACAGAGTTGTACCTTTCCTTCCTGCCAGCAATTCCATTTTTATTTTAAAAGGGTCATCACCTTTTCTGATTTTCAAATAAGCATACGAGCAAAAGCGTGAGAGGATCTGGCAAATTTCATCCATAAAGCCGTATGCTTCATCTCGTCTGCAACCATGCACTGCAAAGGCTGGTGGTCTTTCAGTGCAGAGCTAATATATATGTTCCCACACCAATTCCCTCTCAGAAATGACTGGGGAAATATATATATATATATATATATATATATATACACGTATGGATGGATACAGCATAGCCAAGACAATTTTACACTGTGAAGATTTCAGCTGATGTTTCAGCTCCTCAGTATGGCAGTTTGCAGTTTGCCTTGTAGTGAGTTTAAGACACTGATGAGAAATAGACTGAAGGCTGTTTCTGGCCATCCCAAACAGACTATCAGGCCCAAGACTGATTAGCAGACCAGAATAGGACTATTTTTTTCTCCACACTCAAATGAGTTTTCTCAGAGAAAACAATGATTCAGTAAAACCAAAAAACCTCTGTGGAAAAGAGCAGGTTTCATCACGGACATTTCCCAGGTCAGACAGTGTCTTTGAAGCAAACCTGCACATATGTACATTGAGTTGTGTTGTATACACAAGACACAGAGATCCCACCTCAGCAACAAGCAGCTGGTCTAGGGATGGGAGACAGGGATTGAACAACTTCCCTGCCTGTGCCACCCAGCCAATTCATCCTAGCACTCAAGTCCTCATTGTCCTTCAAGAAAAGTAATTAATTACGTCTATCCTGGGGCTCTGGAAAACAGGACTGTTTCTTTCAGCTTAAAGTACTTGAAACTACAAGCTGAGATTTCATGAATATTTAACTGAAATAACTGATACAAATATTCAGATTAGCATGGAGTTTCACACACCAGCACAGCTCCTAGGGCAACGGTTCAAATTTCAGCGGGCCCATTCCAGCTCCTCATTCCACTCCACTGGGCACAGTGACACACAAACATCCCTCATGACCTCTGAAACCTCGGATTCCCCAAAGCTGATCAACTTTCATTCCTGCAAGCCTCTAGAGGCAAGACGATTATAATTTCCAAAGAACACTGAGGCTGTCGCAAGCTGGACTACAACACAGGTTTTCAACACTTGTGCTCTTCAGAGTGAAGAAAACCAGTTGGAGACAGAAAAAACAACTGATTGAGAACTTATCTACAGACTGCATTAAACCTAACAGCAAAGCCAGCACTTCTCTTTAACAAAACAGTACAAATCAAAAGTAGGCATCTCTAATTTTAAAAGAAAAAATATCAAAATTACATGCCGTTCCAGGAGGTAAAATACTCCCTGGACAATTGTGTCATCTCTCCTGTAAGCTAACTCATGCATGCAATATGGATAGCACTGCTAGGGGGGATACACAATGGTAGCACTATGTAGCTACACATTACCAGTTATGGATCTTTTCAGAAACATATTTTTGGACACGACAGCAAAGGAAAAGCATATACATAACACTCACTCTCTCCTGGTGCAGAGCAGTATTTTTCTCTCAGAAATCCCTTCCACTTTTACACAACTACTATTTAATAAAGAATTTACAACATTTCTCAAAGCAAATACTCTTTATTTGGTTAAAATCTTAACCATAAAGTCTTCTCAATATGCATTATTTCCCCAAGTTGATCCTTCTGTTACTAGTGATCGCTCTTTCACTTACAAAATTATATTTTCTTTTCACGTGTCACACAAAGTTATAGCATTTCCCATGGTCTTTGCGCGGTGTTAAGCAATACATAACTTCAACTCTACCTTAATTCCCTTTTGCTGTTCACTTTTGTAACTATTATTCTGGTCTTACACTGTTCAGAAACCATCCAGAGTAGTGTAGAAATGTCATCGTCTCTGGAAGAATAGATGACAGTAAAAAGAATGCAACCAATCAATCAAAAAAGTCTTTTCATAAAGCAAAAAAGTCATAACTGACTTAGTATCATTTTCAATTTCTTCTAGCAAAATCTAAGTTTTCCATTTTCTCAACCATGCCTGCTCAATGACTATGAAATTTAAAAATAAGAAAACAACAACCTGCCACAGACATTTTAATAATGAGGTAATGTTAAATCCTTATCTTGAAAGGCTTAAAATAACAGTCTTCCTTCATCTTTAATATCCTTTCTTCTTACTTTTGAATACTGATATCCAGGAGGAAAAAGATGATTGCACCTTGAAACTCAATTTACTTAGACACTGACTTTTAAAGCTAATTAGTGAAAGATCTTTAAAACTGAAATTAAAATTTAATTACGTACACTATCTCCATTTCCTTTCTCTGGGCTTTTTTTTTTTAAATGCAAATATCTTTGCATGCCAAAAGAAAAGACAAAAATGTCAGATCTTACAAATGTTCTACTCATTTCTGTCAAAAAAATTATGTTTCAGAATGCTTTAATGAGCTGCAGTCTAAGTTTTGGGGGTGCATTCATCATGGCTTTTCTTATATCATTCTGGATTACCCCATTACCAATTTTCACACCATTGCTAGAGATCTAGGTAAAATGCATTTTACCTCCAAGATGTGGCAAACTGTTCTCAAAAAGAATTCTGCTCATTCCTTCTTCAAACATTTGTGTGACAGTAGAAGTGTCATCAACTTTACTACCGCTGAAGCATTTCTGCTTACATCAAAGTGCAAGCCTAGCTAATAAGACTCTTACTGATATTTAGTTCTAGCTATTTTATACTGAAGACATTGTATTCCTGTATCTTCATTAAAAAGTAATTTTGCAGTGCAGGCAAGGGTTTGCAATGACAGGAGCAAATTCCTAGCTACTTTGAGTTGGAAACACCAAGACAGTTGACAGATATTATTCTTGCTACAACTTTGAAAAATCCCCTAAAACTGAACAGTAGCATTTCTACTGTTAGGGAGAATAATTACCATGATCTGAAAACTGTATATTACTCACGATCTAAATTCTTTTTGTAGGATTGGAAAGGCTCACTTAGAGGAAGAAGCTTCCAACTTTTTCCTGGAAAAAAGGAATTAAAAAACTGGGGAAGAACAACAAATGTTACAATGTGTATAACACGCACCATGGTTCTTTCACAAGTGAGTTTGAACCAGAGAAAATCAGCAGTGGCTGTGAGGAGTAAAAGGGGTGAGCAAAATGCACCATCACTCTGCAATGCAAGATATTAACTCAAAACTAGTGGTGAGCTTCTTCAGCCTATATTTAGTTCTGACTTGCCCAAGAATCAAACTTGCTTTCAACATCTGTTGCTGACACAGTCTCATACATCATCTCCTGTGTGAGGTGGAAATTCATATGTGGATCACATTCAGATTCCAAAGGGTTAGATATGCTGAATTGTAATTCAGCAGGTGTGTGTGCAACTAGCAGGGGACTTGTTGTTACACAAAGCCTTACAAAGATGGAACAGGAATTTCTCTCCTGCCTTACTCTCCATCAAATCCCAACACAGCACCCACTGGCTCCTGATATACGGAGCTAGTTGACTTTTCAAACCGTAAAGGCTTGCATGGCCCTAGAGCAGCATCACAGCTGCCAATGAACAGCACTGCTGTGCTCCTGCTGTGACATGAAAGGAAGCCCTACCCACCGAGGTTGTCCTGGCAAACAGCACTAATACAGCATGGGAATGAGAACATAGAGTGTTTCTGCTGGGGGGTCAGAAATAAAGAAACTTGGATTGGTAAAAACATCACACCAGGACTATCAGTGAATAGGTCAGCATGTATACAGGGTGTGGTAAACAACAGATAGCAGAGAAGATGCTATTTGAATCTTAAATCCTTGAGCAACGAATAAGTTATATAGGAATGTTGTTTACCCTGGATGCATTTGAAACAGTAAGGGAAGAGGTAGCCAGTAATTGGATGAATATTCCATCTCGGAAAATGTTTGGATGCTAATCTGGTGCACCTGCACACTTCCACACAGGAAAGCCTCCCCTACATGGAGTGGACACTGATCACCCGGACTCCCTTCAACACACACCAAGGGGGCACAGCCACCTCCAGCGAGGAGCTCCACTTTGGAGAAGTTAAAAAAACATCAAAAAGACAACCGAGGGTTTTTAAGACATGAACACTGTACACGCAGCTCTCAGACCACTGTGAGGCAGCTGAAGGCAAGAGTTTTGGGATATCAACACCTGCAGATGGATCTGAACACCTGTTGTCCAAAGTCTATGTAACTTCATGACAGAACTTATTTAGACACATTTTTACAGAAGCATGATAGTTAAGACAACCAAGAAGAGTTTACTGCAGTAAGTTAAAGTATTTTTTGTCAAACATGATCTATGTATACATTTTCATATCTATATGCAACTTTCGATGAAAAATAAATGAAAAAAGCCGTGGCAAGGAACAGGTCCTATTGCACACCACTCAGTTACTGACACAGCCAAAAAAAACGGAAACTTCCATAACAAGATACAGTGTACACAGTCCTGAACACTATTAAAAATGACTAACAGCTTCTGTAATCTTAATGGCACTTGTTCTTGTTTCCATGACAGAAACATTTACTAGGATTATTAGAAACATGTTGGTACACTCATGAAACATGCGCTCATTAAAGCTTATCAAATCCCTGTGCGTTAATGTTTCACTGAGCTCAGAGCTGCCACTGATGACCAAGAAGAGCAAAAGAGCTTAAGCAGAGCCACAGGAAAAGTCCATGTCACATCATCTCACATGCTCGGATGAATATTTTTAGCAGATGGCTCTTCTGCACACAGGGACTAACGCAGCTCAAAGGCAAAGCTCAGATCTCCAGGTGAGAGCACTGTTTTCCATCATTCAACTCCAAGCACCAAGCTGAATCCCTGAAGACAAATCAAGTATTTGCGTGTTTAACTGAGGTGAAACGCCACCAACCCTTCCCATTGACGGATGCGCAGTGACGGAGCTGCCGTGCCTGGGCAGAAACGTGATGTTGTGCCTGGCCTTTTGCTCGGTGGGTCAGAGTATGGTCTGGGAAGCCATGAGAGGCAACAGGGGACAACACAAACATACTGGCTTACAAACAACCTACAGACAAGATCCTTCCAATTACACAAGTGAGGAATAAGGAGCTCCAGCTATCAGCACTAAAAGCTGAAATCTTCTCATTAGCTCTCAAGGCTAAAGACCACTTCCTGAAAAATCTCTGGTGATCCCAGTAGCCAAATAGGGAGTAAGGCAAATTAGACTACACTGGAAGTTGTTAGTGAAATTGTTTAGATAACGCTCACAATGGGACAATAAAATGGAACATCTGCTGCTCTCCAAGGGGTGATGGACCAACAGACAGCTTTAATTCTTCTTCCCTACTAGAAGCATATCATACTTATAAACAATAACTTTTTTTTTTTTTTTTAAACTAAGCTGAATGAATAGTGGGAAACCTCACTGCTGCTTTAAATACCTGCAAACCTGAGCATTTACATGTACTTTACCAAGTCCTCACAACAGGGAGCCTGAATTGGTCTCTTTTGGAAATGCAGAAAATTCTCCGCACCTTGGAGAAACTTCAGCTATTTCCCTCTCTCCTCTCTTTTTCGCCCTGGAAACACGTTGTTACTCTGCATGCTTAATTACTGGTTTCTCACTTCTATTTTTTCATTTCACATTCCTAAGGCTTAAGAGAGTCAAAAATTATTCCTAAAAGTTCAAAACCAAGAATAAGCAAATAAAAAGAACCTCAGCTGAAGTTCAAAAAGAAATCTCACTACATGAAAGACATGAATTTTTGGATCAATGACTTTTCAGGCTTACAGTTGCCAATTTTCATTACATTTTGTGATTGGTTCTAGCCTAGTGATGACGATCATCTTTCTTAGTGGAGACGTAGCATCAGCCAGAACTAACAGAAGATATTTACTGAAATACTATGGTATATAATTCGTGCCAGAATTTGTAAGGTTCCCATCAGCTAACTTTTCCAAGCTGTCTCCACACCACAAGCCTCACTCCTTATATCATCCTATAATAAGCTACAACAATTTGAGATTATCTGCACAAAGAAAGGAGACATAAGGCAGGCATACGTTTATTTTACATAAAGTAATTACTAAAAATAATTATGAATATTACTTGTTTTATAATATCAAGGATTTTTCCTTCTTCAATTTAATGCTCTGCAACCCAAAATGTATTGATGCATTGAGATGAGAAAAGGAGGAGATAATCACTGTATGTTATGTAGTCCTCTTCCACTAATATGAACAATTGACGGCTGTTGCTTGAAAAAGAAAAATCTCAACAGATTCAAGGGAATATCAACATTCCAGGCCAGGAAATCCAGAAAAAAACACCTCCTTGCATGCCCAGCACTCTGATATGAGCCTTGCAGCATCAAGGCTAACAACCTCAGCCTACAAAAAAAGACATATCTAACAGTAAAACAGGAATGTGGAGGGGTCACTATCCCCCTGACGGGCAGCAGGCAGGTGCAAGGAGAAGCTACCTTCCTGCATGAGGGCACCCAAGTCTGCTCTTGAGTGCCACAGCCAGTAGGTGAAGGAAGAATGCCCCCTGTGCCAGTCCTCAGCATCTGCAGGACTCCCTTACCCCGTCTGTTAGCTGTATACCTCTAAGATGCTGCTACTACAGACAAAAGTAAAAATCACAGTTTTGAACTTTTTTTAAACTGCACAAAGGCTCTGTGAAATGCAATTCAGATATCTTTCACTCCTTAAGAGAAGAAAGTTATCTTGTGTAAGATAAAAAAAAAGCCAAAGAGAAGAGAGGCATCTCTCTTACTGATGGAGTTATTTTTTTAATCCACTTGAGAATGAAGGATTTTATGGAACAATTCTTAGTATCATCTTTTTTTTTTTCTTTTTTTTCTTACATTCTAATTTAGAAATCTTTCTGGTGTTAAAAACTCCATAGCACATTGATTTTGCGGCCTGCAGATCCTTATGAGATATGTAGATAGCATGTGGACATTCACCAAATATATATGGGAAGATCGACGAAGGACTGCAAGAAGGAGAACGTCTACAGGACCTCAGATCACCGTCAGCTCCTCTGCAGCGTACAAAAGGGATCCACGTGCTTCTTGCGGGAAACTGCTCCATTCTTCTGTAGCACTTAGTTCCAAATCTGAGAGTTATTCTAAGGAATTCTCCACCAGTATTTTGCCAAACTACAGTATTTTTACATTACGTGTGACGCTTTTGACTAAACATTTTGGTGTTGCTATTGAATTTGAATGTATTGAATATATTGAATATATATTGAATATATTGAATGTAGCTATATTGAATTTCATATAAAACATATGAGTGAAGTGAAATTGATTATTGTTTACTTGACTGCGTTTATGTAAACTCTGAGGGCAACTATGAGAGCTAGTGTATTTAATATTTCATATCAGATGGCAAAAAATATACCATTTAAGACAGTACCGAAGATACGCATCATTACAGCTAAAAACGCTATTTAAAAAAGAGAACTCTGTAAACTGTTCATGCAGGTGTTTTTTAAGTCCATCAGAGTACAAAAATAAATCTGTATTCATACACATACATATTAGGTTTAGCTGAGATCTTTATGTGAATATAAACCATATTCACTTAAACCAAAAATATTTCTTAAATATTTTTAAATAACTTTTTGCGAATAAGATCACTACATTGTGAATCTTTTTGGGAATTAGTAAAACTACGAAAGAAGTCATTAATTCATAACATAGTTCATCTCAGAGGAGACTGGGATGTGTATATTTTTTAAGCATTTGGAAATATTTCCAAAGAACATTTAACACCCTTTGTCTTAATACAAAGTTCAAACTTAGGAGCACAGAAAATCAGTCCATTGGTCACACGACACGTGTGAAATTCAAACCTTTTCAAAAAATTTAAAAGGGGAGCCAACACTAAGCACATACAGGAAATCAAATCAAACCCTTAATAACAGAGGAGTGTTCCTGCCACCCCTTCACAGAGCATTTCTAGGAGAGGGGTTCTTTTTCAGAGGAAAAGGTCAAACACCGGGAGGAAGGGCTCTCGGAGACCTGTCTGGTGCTCCCACCTCCAAAGCCAGTATCAAACATCCCTCTCTTCCCCCAAGTTTTATTACTTCTTAGTTCTTGGAATCTAAGCAGCATTGTGCACTTTGCATGAATACAACAGCATTTTCATCAAAGGACAGATTAAAACAAAGCAAATCAGTATTTGCATTTTCCTGAGATTAACAGGCTGCCCAGAAAAGCTGTGGGTGCCCCATCCCTGGGGGTGTTCAAGACCGGGTTGGATGGGCTCTGAGCAGCCTGATCTGGAGGGTGGGAACCAGCCCGTAGCAGGGGGTTGGCGCTGGGTGGGCTATAATGTCCCTTCCAACCCAAACCCCTCTCTGATTCTAAAATTTGTCCAAAGCAAAGTATCACACATGTTCCTCAGAAGCTGTTGGGTAATGTCAAAAACAATGACAAGACCAGATACCATGACCAAGGACAGCCACTTTTGCTGTTGCCATGTCAATGGAGAGAAAAGCAGCTGCATCCCCCAGGAGCTGTGCAGTTCCTTGCAGTCCTGCAGCAGAGAGGGAACCAGTTACATCCTTTCAGTAAAAAGCATTTTACTACCCCGTTCCTTTTTAATTTTATTTCTCTTTTCATTTCACAGCTGAGGAAAATGGAAGACTTGGACACCATACACTTTAAATTATGAGCCTGTGGGACTCATTTGGGGATTAATAAAGAAATTCAAGCTTAATCTACAAAAATACAGTATTAAGTTCTTTAGCAAAATATACTTTTGCAAATCTTGCTAACAAGAGAAAACAACCTTCCCAAACCACACGGGAGGATAAAAGCCTTTGCATGAACAAAACACACGAAGAAAGCTCTTGGATCAAAATTCGCAAACAGCGTGAGGCTGAAAAAAATGTCTCCTGATTTGCTGCGTGGCAGTTTGCTTGTCTAGCCTTTCCAAGCAGCAGTACAGCATTAGTGTGAGGACAGCAAGAGGGAAAATTGCTGCCTAAGTGGCAGGTTTGTTATTGTTTGACAATTCTAAAGAGTTCACTAGAAACTTATGAAAGGATCATCTCTAATTCCCTGAAATTACTGATAATCGGCCAAGTGAATGGAGAACAATTATGAAGAAAATTGAATGCTTCCAAATGCCAATTTGCTGTATATCCTGAATTAATATTGCATAAGTATTTTTAGTCTTTTGCTGTAAAAGCAAGGGGATAAAAACCTAGGCATACAGGCATTCCTGCTTTTCTCACAGAATTTTCTCACATCATCATTTTTTCCTACTGTAACAATACTTCACATTTCCATGGTGTCATACCTTTTTAACCTATTTTTCTATTTAAAAAACAAAAAACACCACATTTGTAAGGTAAGTTAGATCTTCTGCATTGCTGGCCCAACAACAAGCACTCATGCCACCACAGCACAAAGCCCCCAGCACAGGCAGAGGTACAAGCTGGTTTCCTACCTACTAACCCTTGCAAAACACTTGCAAACACCACTTTGGGAATTTTCACTGGTACAGCTCTGCCAGCGGCTGGCCACAGTGTCGTAAAGAAGAGGCATACTCTGGGGAGAAAAGGGATCAAGATGCTCAATTTTTAGCTGAGGCAAAACAGATCAGCTTCTGTTAACGGGTCAAGAAAGCATAAAGCATTAACACAGAACTGATATTAGCCCTGGCTCTGGGGCAGCAGCTCAGTCTCCAGTCTGTCTGGCAGGAAATTCGGGCCAAGCTGTGCTGAAGGAACCCAGTGCTGCTCCATAGCTGCAGTCTGCAGGAAGGAGGAACTGAACAGCTTGAAAAACAAAAAACCATCACGACCAAAACTACCAAGTATCCACCTACAAACAAAACCGGGCATGGATGAAAGAGAAAGAAGGTTGCTGGATGGCTTGCAGGAGGCCCGCAGGTCACGGTAGTGGAGGTAGAGAAGGGGAAGCTGAGGTGAGAAGGCTGCAGAACCGGCTGGGGCCAACAGATTAATCATGAGAGAGAGTGCAGCTGGAAAAAGTGCAATAACTAAAAAATAGAAAATGTAAGAAAATAAACGAGGAAGAATGTCAAACGAGAAAAGTGCAAGGTCAAGCATGAAAAGAATTGTTCACCACACACACCGCAGCACCACGGCAAGGCTCCAAACAAGCCTCACAACTCAAATCCTGAAGACACCCTGTGATCATCCTGTCAAACACCTATATAAGCCCAGGTACGCCGTGCAATAATGTCTGCTTTTAGTCTTTAACTTCTGCTGGAAATACAGAAAAATATTGACTTTAATTTCAAGACTTCAGGAGACAGAGAATCCATCAAAGCCCCAGGACTGTCATTTTTAAAGCTCTGCAATTCAGTGAATGTCTGCTGTGTCTGAGACATCCACAGTTTGTGTTTCAGGAAAGGTAATTCAAAATGTCATCATGCACTTATACAAATCTAACATTACACACAGTACCATTTTTCACTTTGTGATTAACACTTAAGAAATAACAAAAGCGTAATCATTTGGGACTCTCCCTCCTTTTCATTTGTTTTAAGCTTTTTTTTTCTCTCTTTCTTTTTCCTTTTTTTTTTTTTTTTTTCTGTTTTTGCCATGGACTGCGTCTCAGATTCTGCAAAGAAGAGGGAAAGGAGAGAGAGAGGGCAGAAGTAAACTCACTCTCTTTCACAGTCATGCATCATTTACATGGCTCTTAGAGTAATTGTTTGTATGGCAAAGTAACATCGAGGAAACAGTTATGTATTTTCATTTGTCCCCAGGGAGGTAAGCATTCCCTGCCACAAGCTCCTTTTTGCTTTTCTGACTCATGCTCCTTTGTTCTTTAATTCTTCATATCTTCTGTTTTCCTTTCTCTCTCCATTTCTCTTCATGGGCTGATAGGAACAGAAATTTTCAGAACAGAAATCTAAAATTTTCATGAAGCACCAGTGTTAACCCAGCTCCCCTGGCTTCTGAATCTGGAATTCAGCAGATGGAAGCAGAAGGAAGCAGCATCGTGCCACCAGCCAACATTCTCACAGGTCGCAGCCTGGTCCCCACACCCTGAGCATCTCGTGTTCTGCAACTACAGGCAGATAGCACAGAGCACGAGAGAAGCCTTAAGCAGTAGTCCTACCATTGACATTTCCTTACTGTTAAAAATGATACTTCAGGTGTCGTAAAGTAAACGATGGAGAAAAAAAAGTGGAAAAAAAAAAAGAAAAATAAAGAAACAGAATTTGTATTGCAATACAGCTGGGAAAGCATAGTTACAGCTAAAATGATACAAATACACATAATTTTACAGGTCAGAATGAAAATAAAAATGAAACATATCTATCCAGGAGTGAAAATTATCATCAATCTCAGTAAAGCTGTGATTTTAAGATCAAATAAACATTACATTTTCTTTATATGTGACATATGCCACCCTCAATTTAAAAAAAAAAAAAAATACCTTTCCTTACAAAAGTCATCACTTTTTTGATACAGCATAAGATGCATTATTGGATTTAATTATGTAGTAAACTTAGTAAGTTCTACAGAAAACACGGTCCATGGAATGCCTTCCTCCCACGGAGTTCAGAAACTCTGCTCCTTTCAGAGCAGATTCTAACTATGCACCAATTTTATTTGCTTCATACAGCAAATACCGAGAGTCTCTTGTCCTAGAACTCCAAGACATCTGCCAGAATAGGGAGGTTTAAAGCAGAGGAAAATAACCTCGCTTCACAAGGACTCAGTGCCTGGTAAATAATATTTCATTTTCAGAAAAAACCTTGAAAGCACATGTACCCAGAAAATGTTTAAAACATCTGCTGGAACATAGAGGGGGAGGATTACAAGCCAATAGCACAAGAACAAATTAAAATACTTGGCTACAAATATTTTTGACCCTTTGTAAAACATTCCAACTTTGAAAAAGAAGAATGGAAATGGACAAAACAAAGCCCCAGCTCTGCGAGGATGAAGAACCCGAAGCCTGTACATGGCACACAGAGCACAGCACAGATTGCAGAGTGAAGCTTATGTACTGCCTCAAGGGTTTGAGGAGTGATTGAATATTCATCGCAGTCCTTAGCAGGAATCCCATGCACAGAATTCACATCCACAAAATCATTTGGTAAAAACGCAGGGAAACGAGACTCCCAGTAGCTTGTTTGTACACCAGCAGGCATGCAGACATCCCTGGTAAACAGTGTATAAATATCAGTACTACAACCTGCCCTAAGCCTCATTTAATAAGAAAAATACCAGCTAGTGTGTGCTTGGATGTGCTCTGAGCACACTTTCCAAGAGCCATGCAGCAGACCTGAGCCAGGTAAAGCAAGCAGCCTCACACAGGTCACTCCAGCCCGCAGCTGCTAATAGTAAGGAGAGCCCAGGGCAGCAGCTGGGATGGCTCACACGTGCATTCCATGCTCTCCCAGCTCCTGTGCAGCCATTCTCTTGGAGCACAGTGGCCACACTCTGCCCCACAAGGATGTGAATGAAGCACATCTTTTTCATCACTTGATGGCTTTCTGGTTTTGCTCTTACCACACTACAGCAGTAAACCACCAACAGACGCACAGAATTAAGGACAAACTCTCGCTGACACAAGACACATGCAGACCAAGCTGTAGTAAACAAACACCCATACAGATTCACAGAGGCTTCTTCAGTCTTCACTCCTCTGAGGCTTTGATTAGATCAGCATCCCTCTCCTCCCCTCAATGCCAGCTCCAGGCCTTTACATCCCACACCTGGGGACAGCCCTGTTCCCAGTGCGGGCCAAGGGCTCTCCGTGGCCTCCAGCCCAGCACCACTGCTCTCCAGGAATCCTGCTCCACTGGTGCAGATTTTTACAAGTGTGGCATGCAGGCTCTTACTCCTTGCTGGCAAAAATCCATAGCTAATGGTGGTGAGTATATTTTATAGCTGAGAATTTGCTCTTACTTTCAGACCGACCGACCTACATACTTGTTTCACCATAATGCTGCCTTTTAAACAACAAAACGCAGAGCTATGGGAAAGGAGGATTATGGGAAGACTGTCCGCATATGTTTTATTACATTAAAGGTGAACTTAAAACAGAGGTAGAGGTAAATCATCTATATGTACAATACTCAGAGAAATATTGCCCACTATGTCAACCTGGAGCAGTAACTTTATACACTCACTTAGTGGATATTTCTCACGGATAAATGTCATGCTGTTCATTTGAAAAAGAAGTTCCATCATTTTTTCACCATAACACT
Organism: Aquila spilogaster; assembly: GCA_024606505.1. Classification (NCBI taxonomy): domain Eukaryota; kingdom Metazoa; phylum Chordata; class Aves; order Accipitriformes; family Accipitridae; genus Aquila; species Aquila spilogaster. Next base: position 6,254 of record JANHGO010007449.1, on the reverse strand, counting down.
TCTAGTAAGCCCTTCATTTTTATTTATTTTTCCATGAGTCAAGAGCCTAACTAAATTTTAAATAAAACATCAAGAGACTTCACTACACATGACCCTTCAGACGGAAATCATCCTAAAAGTCTGGCAGTGCTTGACCTGAAATCCTTGTGTCACTTAATGAAGTTCTTAAGGATCAGAGCTCAAAATGGATTGGAATAGAAGAAGCAAATGACACTTTTTTATTTGGAGGAAAAATCTTTCAAACACAGAAAACATTTCTGAGATTTTGGTTCCAAAAAGCCCAAAAGCAGAGAAAGAAAGAGAAGACATATCAAAAACTGCTGAGAGATTGATTTTTATTTCTTACAGCGCTGGTTAACAAGATACGTGTGCCTACTCATCCTCCAGCTTATCAGAAACTGGTAAACAATTTCATTCTTTTATAATGCACTAAAAATAAACTGCATGCATCGGTTCAAAGATCACTCAGTTGCTGTTACTCACTGTTACTCTCACTCTCTCTTGTAGACCAGCAAAAACCTTACTCCAATAGCAGATAATGGAGGAATGGCTTGTTACCCAGCTCCCAGCACATACCCTCAGCATGACAGCCACAAAACACCAGTGCTGTGAGTGCATGGTGGGATGTGGCACAGAGACACCTGGATATACAGAATGGCAGAGACTGCCAAAGACTCTCGGCACATGTCAGTTCCAAGTTACATTTCTTCTCCCAGATCTAAGCTGACATTCAGTCCACATGGCATTATCTGCTAGTTTTTGGGTTCTTAGAATGAATTACAAGAAAAGTAGAGTTGCCTCTTTACCAGTCCAGGAGCAGCACTGCTATAGTAACTATATAACTGTTCCAGATCCAATGCAATGACATTACAGGTTTAACCATAAAATTTCATAAAAGTCTGTTGAGGTCAGTTTCGCTCTGGAAAAAGTTAACATGGGACTATCTGCACTCATGGCATACAACCCAAATATACTTCCCAAGCATAATTTCAGCTGTGCTGGAACTTCCTGGAGACAAGTAAAATTGCTCTGTGAGTCACATTTAGAAGTCTTCGGCTTTGTAAAATGCCACATAGCTTTTCTCCTCTAGAAGTACAAATGATCATTTTTAAGGCAACATCTTACCTCATTAAATATATATATATTTTTTAAATAAAAGTTTACTTTTACAGACTGCGAATCACAGTCAGAATGAGGTTCACATGGTTTCAGACATCTGCTTCAGAGCAGCTCACCCCTGATTCTCCCTGATCAATAGAGACCAAGCAGCGCAGCTGGCCATACTCCAGCCCCTTCTGAAGTAAGTTGTAAAAAAGGTTGGACAAACACAACCTGAAGGTGTCTGATCCTCCCCAGGGATAAGGGCTGCCTTGGGTCTTTAGCTCAGAAGCAGAACCTGAAGTTTTTAGACACATTCATTGCATCCACTGTGTCTGCTTTGAATCAGCTATTGCGCAAGATTGCCAAAAAATTCCCAGTTTTTCTTGCAGTTGTGAACTGTGTTGTATGAGTGCTGAGTCAAATCCAGCCACTAAGGGCCAAGTTTTAATGGTTGATCAAAAGTTTGTCTCCAGAAGCGTGGTCCACAACTTGTATGCACAGCTTCCAGAAGATAACACAGTAGCTTTGTACTGATATCTTTGTGCATCTGTTTACTGCATGTATGGAAGCAGAAGCACAAGGATTGTATGTTAATCTAAGCAACATTTTTTGCTTTTGTTTGTAAATCTACACAATCCCCGGCTCCCTTTCCATTTATCCAATTACTTCCCATTTCTACTAATCCATAACTGCTGACAGAATTAATTACCATAATCCATAACAGAGGAAAGAAATTTTGACCTGGACCACAGCCTGAGCTCACATCCACCTCTAAGTCCCAGCAGCTGAGCTGTGGCATCAACCTGGGCTATGAAAGCCACCCCAGGAAGCAGTCATTGCATCATAGAGAGGAACTCGATTTGCCCATGCAGTCTCATAGAGGGGAAGACTCGGAGCTCTGCCCACAGACATGGGCCAGACTGGCAGGAGAGCCGATGGTGGGTCCACGCCTCACCTCATGGGTATGAGCTGAACTTGTCACCTCCGCAACACCCAGCAGGACTGTGAGCCAAAGTATCTGTAGAAAAGTTCTAGATATATGCTGTACTCTCACTCTAAATACTTAATCTGCCCCTAACATGAACCCAACACATTTCTGAAGCTGGTGCTCATCTTATTTACACAGTTCAGTTCAGATTTACAAGAGATGGGTGGGAGAAGGGACAAATTTGATCTTTTAAAAAGTATGAAATCAAGCAATAAATTAATGGAGTGTTATTTCTCATCCACTCCTTCATTTCTGTATCATCTTTCAGCCCTATTCAGAGCATGAGAGTAAATAAAGCACAAACTAAAAACAAGCTTATTCAGCCAGCAGCCATCTGTCACTGTTTCATCCCCCTCAAAAGCACTTGTCAAAAGACAGATTTGAAAGCAACTTTTTCCCAGTAATCAGCAAAAGAGAAGGTCTATCTCCAAAACATGTCCCCATCTGAAAAAAAGAGCATGTAAGTTCACGTGCTGCAAATGCAATAGAGAGAAAAACAAGATTTCTTGTGAATTAAGAACAAAAACAAGCAATAATGCTCTCACTGAAGCATAAATTCAGAGTAACTAAGGACGCATTTTAAGTGTATCTTACAGCCTTGGGCTTCTGGTCAAAACATAACTCACGTGCTGCTTTCTTTTGGATGGGGAGTATGTTGCTGTTGTGAATAAGATTAGTGCTCAGGCTGCACAGAGCCCCAGCAGCATAATGTTCTGCAACCCTACAACACTCTTCCAATACCATCATCTCACTTCAGACTGACTGAATTATGAAGTACATCTGACAAACACTGCACCCTCTCCTGTTGGAAAATTGTCTGCAAGTAATTCATGTCAGCCTTGCACCCCCCAGAGACTGATGCTGCTGACTCAAAGGAAAGCAAAATGAGAGCCGGATACCCGTCCCTCCTGTGGGCTGGTGGTGCTGGATATTAAGGATGCCTTAAACATAGTGTTTATCACATTTTAGAATAGGTAACTGTAAGTACTACGTTCATTTTTTTTAGAAAACGTTGGATAAATGGGACAACAGTCCCCACCTGACTCCAGTGTACAATATATACACACACCACACAACCCTAAATTAAATATATATATATACATACAAGTTGGTTGACTATACTACGAAAAGGTATTTTCTACTCATTTCAAATTCATGTTCCTTTATCTGCACTGTGTTGCTTCCTGTTTACTTATAGTGAAGTAACAAGAACCAGAGGAGTAATCAAGACATTTTGTATAGAAATTGTTATTACACTTATTGATACATGTGTGATGACAAACTCTTTCCATAAACAAATAGTTTTATCACAATGGAAATAGAGTTATGTTAACAGAATATAATGGACTGGCGCAGCTACTCTGTGATGTTTGCCTGGATAAAATGGCAAAACATTTTTATATACATACAGTTCCCTTAAGGAAAAAAATAACTACCTCTCATTTAAAGAATGGGGTAAACAAAATATCACCACCAACAACACAAATACATCTTGGAACATTCTCAAGATACAGCTGCAATTTCCATAATAGCTTCTTGTTCAAGTGATCATTAAATCTGTTTAACATGTCAAAATCAGACTAAAATCCAATCTGACTTCTTAAACTATTCAAATTCAATGCTTCACATCTTCATAACCCTTCCTTATTACCTGTCATGTATTTTATTTATGTAACTATGAAACAAAATACCACCAGATATCAGATAGAATGCCATATTTTTATTAGTCCTCATTATCAATACACAAAGAAAGAATCTCTCACCATATGGGAAGAAATCTTGAAATGCCCCATGAATACAAAGGTTTCCTTTAGAGAATACGGAGAGTTCAAAAATTCTTTACTTTATTGGTTTCAGTGTTCTTTTAATCCTACAAGAAGCTATAGTATTTTGTTTGATGATATACTGAGAAGATTGAAGATATTAAAGGTTAATTTAGAAACTTAAGCAGTTTAAAATCCATTTGTTTTTACAAACGTGTCACGGTCTCATCAAAAACACATGGTTTTTAAACTGCTCAACAATCCCAAATTAACAGCAGAGCGCTACACTTGGAGAAAACACCAACTGGAGATCACTCAAGTCAGAATTGCACTGCAGAGAGAACAAATTTAGTTTCATGGAAGAAAGCAGCACCTGGTACTGATTTTTTGATTCAATAACTCCGGTTTTAAAATAATCACATCCTTGACAGAGCTACAGGCATAAGTGAGTAAGAATTCCTGAATGGCAAAAGCACCCAAAGGTAAGAAAATGGACATTGCCACATCTTCTCCTCAAACTGATGCACAGGAAACCGTTCTTATTCAGCTGCCTACAGCTTGGCGTAATCCTCAGATTTAACTTCTTTTAATATTATCACAGGCAGTAAAGGAAAATTCTGAGAAGCTAGCAAGGTTATTAGAAGTGGGAATGACTGTCATTAAATCATTATGGATTCATTCCCGTTACAGCACTGGAATGATGGACACCTGAACACCTCATTTTCACATTGGTTCCAATGAGGGCTTCTGACCAAGGAAACAGTGTGGAAAACCGACCTGACTCAAAGCTTGGTAGAGCTAGTGAAAAGCTCCTACTGACTTCAGCAAGCTTTGCCTCTAAAGCTATAATCTTGCATTATAAATGTAGTCAAATTTCTCTACATTTAGTAAGCAGCTATTCAACCTTAAATACAACTCCATCCCATAAAGCTCCAGACATCTGGTTTCCAAAGAACCCACCTTTTTCCTCCTCCCTTTTCTAATCTCTTGCATCCTTAGTTTTTCAACACTTGAAAATGATTATATTTTCATGTAAAAGGTCCTGCTTGACCAATCTGATCTCCTTCTATGAACAAGTCACCCACCTGGTGGATGAGGAAAAGGCTGTTGACATAGTTTACCTAGCAAAGCCTTCGACAGTGCCTCCCACAGTATTCTCCTGGAGAAGCTGGCAGCCCAAGGCTTAGATAGGTATATTTTTTGCTGAGTAAAGTACTGGCTGGAGGGCCGGGCACAGAGAGTGGTAGTGAATGGAGTTAAATCCAGCTGGTAACTGGTCACGAGTGGTGTTCTGCAGGAGTTGGTACTGGGGTCTGTCCTGTTTAATATCTTTAATGATGACCTGGACAAGAGGACTGAGAGAACCCTCAGTAAGTTTGCAGATGACACCAAGTTGGGAGGAAGTGTTGTTCTGCCAGGGGGTAAGAAGACCCTACAGAGGGATCTGGGCAGGCTGGATAGACAGGCTGAGGTCAGTGGGATGAAGTTCAACAAGACTAAGTGCTGGGTCCTGCACTTTGGCCACAATAACCCCAGGCAACGATACAGGCTTGGGGCAGAGTGTCTGGAAGGCTGTGAGGAGGAAATGGACCTGGGGTAGTTGGTCAGCTCTTGGCTGAACATGAGCCAGCAGTGTGCCCAGGTAGCCAAGAAGGCCAATGGCATCCTGGCTTGTATCAGAAATAGTGTAGCCAGCAGGAGCAGGGACATGATAGTCCCTACTCAGCTCTGGTGAAGCCGAACCCTGAGTACTGTGTTCAACTGTAGGTCCCTCACTACAAGAAAGACATTGAGACACTGAAGCAATAAATCCGGTGAGGGGTCTGGAGCACAAATCTTACGAGGAGCAGCTGAGGGAACTGTGATTGTTCAGTCTGGAGGAGGCACAGGGGAGACCATATCAAGTCTCTAACAAGTACCTGAAAAGAAACTGTGGCAAGGCGGGGGTCTTCTCCCACATAACTAGTGATAGGACTAGAGGGAATGGCCTCAAGTTGCACCAGAGGAGGTTCAGGTTGGATATTACGAAAAATTTCTTCTCCAAAAGAGTCTTCAGGTGCTGGAACAGGCTGCCCAGGGAGGTGGTTGAGTCACCAACCTGGAGGTGCTCAGGAAATGTTTAAATGTGGTACTAAGGAACACAGTTTAGTGGAAAAATACTGGTGGTAAGTGGATGGTTGGACTACATGATCTTGGAGGTCTTTTCCAACTTTGGTGATTCTATGACCATTTTTGAAGCTGGAATAAATATGAACTTACCTCTGCAGTTCTTTGCTAATTAATATGGAGTACTCCAATCTCTTAAACAAAGACACTATAAATATTAACAAATTAATTTTTATAATATGTATTTGGGGTTTAATAGATAAATACTTGTATCAAATCAGAGAAGTAAAATGAAG
>JANHGO010007448.1:0-20003 GCA_024606505.1 Aquila spilogaster | reverse complement strand
CGACAATCAGGCTTTTTCTGCACACGAATCCCACGTTTTCTCAAAAATCACGTATTTCCTCAATGCAAATCCCACATATAACCCGAAAATCAGGCTTTTTCTGCAAAATAATACTTTGTTTTCTCAAAAATCACACATTTCCTCCTTGCAAATCCCGCATATGATCACCAGATTAGCACCCAACAGAAACCTGTGTTTATCTTCCCAGCTCTGCAACTTCAACACAGTCCAGCTCCAGCAGTTAGAGCTTTGTTTCAGTGGTAAATGACTTGTTTGGAAATTGATAGGTTCACTGCCTTGAAACAATCCTCAGTACTTTGCTGTGTGATGGCCAGGAATAGGTATCGTAACAACAGGGGTTCCCAAAATGTAAGTTCAAGAATAATGCCAGCAGTGGTACAGAGTTTGCTGTGCCTGTCAATCCTGAACTGAAAACATCTTATTTCAAAACCACAAATGAATGTTTCCTCTCACAGTACTTGGGAATTCAGCACACGGTGACAACTTGACTGTATGTGATAGCGTTTATGCCAAGATATTATGGATATAATGAAAGATTTCCTTCTTAAACACTTATAAAGAACTGTAATAAGTTTTACTACCAGGTTTACCAATAATGCCAAGCCAATAGCTTCAGTTTTACAGTGCAAGTAACAGCCTGCAACATTATAGACCTGCATTGTGCATAACAGGTAGTCTGCAGGTTGGGACCACCTGATGCTGACTGCATCCATGAGGGTATTCCACTAAGAACAGCTTTAGTTTTGAAACAGCATTACATAAATTGCAAAACAATTCGGTTTGTTTCCCCCAACACACCATAGAACAACTCCCTGCTTGCAAGCACAACTCTTTTCTTCTTGTACCTTTTAATTAGAGTTACAAAATGTTTACGTTACAAGGAACAATTGCCACGATTTCTTTTCAAACAGCTTCCAGATCTGCAGCAACATGCCTTTGTATCTGATTGACACCATTTTTACTACACAGAGGTAGTTATACAACCTTGCTGCTTCTCTCATACTTTTATTCCAGGGCTTTCAATATTTATTCACTGCATTTCACATGTAACAGTAAGGCATATGTAAAACTGATCGCCTCCTGGTTCCAAAGGAGTGGAAAGAGCAGGCATGCAGATCTTGAAACACATGTCAGGACAGTGCGTCTTGCTGAAATACATGATTTGAAATCATTTCCACAACCATACACAACGAAGTTCAGTATTACTTTTTATGCAACTTAGAAGCAGTGAAGGAATGAAAAAAATTAGATGCTAAATATGAACACATTCTTATGCTCCTTTTTAAGTTTATGCCAAAACCCATTGGGTTTGAAGAGTTTATTTCAGCTTATACAGGTGAAAAAAAATATTATTTATATATATGTGTATTTATTTGTACGTACACACATGTTTTTCAAAACATTGATTTTAGTGGCTGGCCTTAAAAAAAACCTTGAAGTTATCCGGCCCTCATATTGAAAACTGGAGTAAATACCACTGTTGGGAGGAGCTGAGGAGTCCCTGTCTCTCCTTGCAAGAAAAGACAAAGCAGCATTTCTCAACAACATTCAGCTCCATGGAGCTGAGTACTCCCCAGAGCACAGAACTCTGTACTCTGCACTGAGTTAAGTAGAACTGTTCTCATACACACACTGCCCAGCTCTCACAGCAACAGACAAGATGTGAGCATTTTGTCCAAAGCAACATAATAGTTCAGTCTACCTATGGCCACACAAAGAGCTAGCAGCAGAGGTTTTAGGTGTTTTTTGTTTTCTTTTTTTTTTGTAATCTTAGGTTTTTTTCCATGCATATGCTTACTTTTACACATAGCAAGTGGCTGCTCTGCAAGATCACATACCAGTGTAAACGGAGACTTGTAACAAGAGGATGCGATGGATAGGATCCACTGAGGTAGACTCAGTGAGCTGGCAGTGGATATGTGCATGCTGAAGGAAGGCTGTGCAGCTGCAGGCATGCTGCAGCCAGCTCCCAGACAGTAAAAGTCAGCTATCATATATGGCTGCTTGAGGATAAGGGGAACCACACCTTAGAACCACTTATTTTTCTACATCGACTCTGAAGGGAGCCTGTGGTACCCAGATCACCTGTAGACACCAAACAGCTAGATTTGTACTTATGCCTGTTCCTGTCAAAGTTGGCTGGTGTGAGGGAGGTGAAGATAACATTATCTCAGCACGAAGATATCAGTTCTCAGCGTCAGTAGGAGAAAGAGCTGCAATCAGAGCTTTGTGCACTGGATAGCAACAGCGTTCAAAGTAAGAAAGTGCTACAAAGCATCTGAAGCTGTCCGAGAGAAACTGACAATCACACAAACACTCTCTAAAACTGAGTATTAATCAGTACTTGAAATCAGTTCTTGGAATATGAAACAAGACCAAAGATTTTGGTGATGGCAGCTCTGTATGGTTCAATATTGACAAGTATGAGCCCTTGCACAGCAATATTCAACATCCCTCTTCTCTCTGAGGCAATGCTATCATCCCTCCTCCTGAACACCTTTGTGCACGCTCCCACCTCAGACTGAGTGGTTTAAGCTCTGTGTATTCTCACAGCACATGGCTGCTGCTCCAGCATAACTCTGTCATGCTCAGAGCTCACGGGCACACGCACTCCTCCAGCCAGTCCTACCTGACTCATTTGCAGGGTACTGTGTGAGCTGATTTGTTATTTGATTTATTGTTGGCTTCCCAGGGCAAAGATGTACCTTTAACGAGCAAGCAGCACATTCATCCAGAGCAATGGCACAGGGTTTGGTTTCTTTTGCAATGATTCACATTTTTTATCACACAAGTTCATACCTAATGCATGTTCTGATTTCACCAAATAAAAGAAGATATTACACATCACAAGACAGTAAAGACTTTTATGATTATTATTATGAAGATTATTTAAACATATTGGCTTTTGGGAGATGAATATTAATTTTGTGAAATAGCAACACGAGGTGGAATCTGGATGGTCTCCAACAAGACTCAGTACAGGAAACATAAGATGTTCCATTTCAAAAAGAATATTTTTCATAGAGTCTTCAGAGCCATGTTTACTGCCACAAATAGACAGATTTTAACAGACAACTTTTTGGAGGGAAAAGAAAGTAACTGTAAAGAACAAGAGATATGCCAGTACTTGATTGCAATCAAATCTCTCAAAGCTCACTCTATTATATTATTGCTACAGCACTTCCGTGCAGATGAGTCAGGGCAACCTCTAGTGCATCTCATGAATCTTCCAGGCAACACCATTTACAACGTGTGCTTCTAATGACAATGTCAGTACCGAAGGAAATCTGTCAACGTGCAAGGCTACTCCAATTAAGTACTTCAGAACTCACTGTCCATGCTCCTCCATCTAAAATATATGGTAAGTAAATGTGCTAAAGTAACCATTGTGTAGACTCTTAAACATATGGAATTATGAAATCTGTGATTTCTTAGATCTCTCACCCTGAACTCAGGGCCAGCTGGCTCTCATCCCTCTCCCACTTGCTTAAGAGGTGTATATTGCTAAAGCAGCCAGTGCTGCACATTTATAAGAGCCTGGAGACACCAGTGCTTGTGAATACTAGAAAAACGTTTCATTTCTTGTGTGAAAGCAGATTGCCAAACACCATAAAACAGTGCTCAGATTTCCTGTTTTTTTCTTTTACCCTTACAAACAGCTGAATCATTGAATCCATTCATCACTGAAGAGGCTTCTCTTGAAGAGTTTTAACACTTGTAGACACAAAGCCGCAAAGGCAGAGACACTGCAGAAATCATGAGCCTCACTCAAAGGTATAATGTTAAGCATGAATAGCAATTTAGCAGAACTGCAGAAAATAAAATTTACAAGAAAAATTACTTTTTACATTACCATGTCACTGATGTCAGTAACATCAAACCACCAAAAAAAAAAAGATAAGACAGTAACTAAAATCTACCTCAGTAGGGTCTTAGTATGCATGTGTGAAAAGGACAAGTGAAAAAGAGATAATTAAATTAATAAGCACATAAGAGTTCCAACCTTGAATGAAAATTAAGCAGTCACCTAAGTAACTCCTCAAAATGAATGTAACCTGACTCTGAGAAGTACTCATTGAATTCCTTAATTATGGACTCTGTTCCTGTAACTGAAATCCAATGAAATTCAATCCAGTGATAATCCCGAGCCCAAATACAGAGTGAAGAGAAGGCATGGCAAGGTCAGACATAGTCTCCTGTCTCACTGCCCTTTCTCCCTTCGTTTGACCATGCTGATGGTACTTAGCACAATTTATTCAGAGTAGGAAGGACAAATTCTATCACAGAGCATACAAGTATTCACAGGCGTGATGGAATTTGATTCATGGGGACCTGCAGTGTGACTCAAGTAGCCCAAGCAGAACCACCTCCTGAAGCCTCAAGACCCACCATGCCAGCTTCAACGTAGGGCCCCATACAAGGCTGAGAACTGCAGCTCTGCATTCAGACTGGAAATACAGTGCACACTCTCAATAAGATCACTCATCATGGCATTTAGAAATGTGCTGGTTTCACCAGAAGCCTGTCAAACCACAGCAGAGCCCAGGGAACCCCGCTGCTGCTGCTCAGAGGGGCTGTCACTCACAGGCCTGCACACCACAGGGACACTGCAGGGCCTCCCAGAAGGGCAATAAACATGGTCAGCCTCACAACGCATGGTCCCCTCTGGCCTTGGAAGTCCTGACAGCAAATTCACCCCCTCCTTCCACAGGTAGCACAGTCACTCAGGCAGGTGGCATCCATGATGTTCATCACATCCAAAAAGCATGCATACAGGCACAGACAGTCTGCATAATGGCTGAGTGCAAAAGCTTTTTTCTGTCTCTCCTTCCCACCCCCATCCACAGCTGCCTCTTCCACACCAGTAATCCCCACTGGCCAGCACCATCACAGCTCTAGCCCTGCTGGGAGCCAAGAGCTGAGCCATGTCACCCCAAGGCTCGAGGCCAGCCGTGCTCACAGAGGACTCATCACAGCAATGCCACAACATGACACAAATCCAACTGTGGGGCTGCTGCTGCCTGAAGGAACTGCAGGTCATACAGTGCTAAATACACATCTTCAAGAGCTTAACTGCAGAATTTGACAAATAGCATTGCTGGCAGGTCCCCGTGCCTGGACAGAAGTCTGCTGATTTTGGGGCAGCTCCATCCAGTTCCTACCTAAATATGGCCCTGATCATGCCACAACAGCAGTCATTCTCCTGTAGGAGACAGGTCCCACATATGCTCATCTTAAGACTTGGAAGTCTTTTATATTTAACAAGCGTAGCATTCTCAATGCACACAGCAGAAGTCAAATAGAGATTCTCTTTTTCAGATGTTTCACCTTTCAGATTTTATATGTAAATTGCAAATTCCAGACACGTATCAGACTACTTTCTCAATTCATTCACACAGCATGAACTGTAGGATGTTTGAAAACATTTTATGCGTTGCACTTTCAGATGAGATATAGGAAAAAATGCAAATTGGCTCCTTAAAAACAAGGAAGGCAGATAAGGCATTTCAATGGCCAATACTGTTAGGATGACTCCCATTTATGTTTTGTACACAGTCCACCTGAATGCTAACAAAGAAGTCTGTGCTCTGGGCAAGGGTAATAAAAAGGAAAGGTGTTGTAAAAAGAATAGTTTGTACGGTTTGCCCTCGACTGATAAAGAAAGAAGCAAATAGAACATTTGTATGGAAACGTGCTTGGCTGGTGAAAGCAAACAGTCTATTCTTCTTAGCTCGACAACTACAATCTATTAAAAAGGAGAAAAAAAAAAGAGAGGAGGAATACTAAGAGCATTTCCCCTTCCAGCTGGAAACCAAAGATTAAAAAAGGGAGTGCCATTCAACTGCTGATCCTCAGATCATACTGCCTTCTCTTTGGAGGAACTTCAGTTGTCTCATGCAGTCATGTTTGAGCAGCCTGTAAATCAATGAGCATACCCAATTTTTCTGGTTTTGAACTTCAATGAAAAATGCATCACTGTACATGAGAAACAATTATTTACTATGTTTTAAGCAGAATTATTTCCCCTTCTTCACAGTGATGTGCTGTTGTTTTGGTTTTTTTTTTCTAATGCTGATTTCTATACCCAGTCTGTTTGACTATAAGCTCCCCCAAGGCATTTTGTCCGCTACGGACAAAATGCTGAATGTACATTTCTTAACATTTTTAAAAGCGATTAAATGAAAGTTTCACTAGCTGTTAAAAAGCACACACATGGGTTTAAGTTTATTTAACGGTTTACAAACTTAACTTAAATATATCCTGGGCTAGAACGGGCACAGAAATATCCTTTCAAATCATTACCAGAAGAGTCCCCATTTGGAAACCTACCCACTTGAAAAATGCAGGCAGCAGGACAAGCAGAAATGAAGCAACATCCAAGCTGGCAGAATTCTACCACTACATACTCACTGATCACCATGCACAGCACTTCCATTGCATTCAGTAAAACTCAACTTTTTGTTGCAAATCCTGCCTCAGTAGCATTTGCAGCAAACCTCACGACAGTCCTGCTGGCAGGTGAAAAATCTGTCTGTCTGTATCCTCCTCACGTAGCCAGTTCATGCGCATGAGAACGGCACGGCACATAAGAACATGACAGCATCTGGACAGAACGCACACTGCTGCCATCACTCCTGCACACCAGCCACCCCTTCTGTTTTGTTCTTGCATGCCTTCAGGAACAGCTCATGTAAGCAGGGTGCAAGATTGATAGGGCAATACAGAATTCCTTGACTACTGCCCTGGTTTAGCAAACAGCCTCATTTTAAGACAGAGAGAAAAAAAAAAAAAAAAAAGGCCCAAGGCAGCTCAAGACAGCCTAAAAACATGTATGTATATGGCAGAGTAAAGGAAGAAAAGATAATACACCATTTATATCTGCAGACCATCTCTTCTTTTCTTCTACTGCAGGACACAGAAGATGAAGCAATGACCAGAACTGAGATGCTGTGATTTCCTTTCATGGTGTCACTATGCACTCAGTAACACATGAGAACCCAGAAACTCTCTGAAACAGAGCCTTTGTAGTGCATGTAGTGCCTACAAAGGAAGGGGACACTGTCATGTAACAATCAATTGCAAGAAGCAGAAACAGCATCAGAAAAAAAAAAAAAAAAAGAGGCTATAAGTTGGGAAAACAATTAATTTTGATGAAAAAGTCAATAACAGCAATGTCATTGCACAGGTGAGAAACAGTCTTGTTTCCAAAGGCAGAAAAAGTTGAGGAGAGAGAAGAAAGCAAAGCAGGAGCACTGTGAGCTTCAGGCATTGCTAAACCTAAGTACAAGCAGACAATAAGTTCTCAGGGGCTTTCTAATGAAAAGCATGTCTGGAATAATGGGGATGTGCTACAACAAGGAAGAGACACATAATGATGCATGCAAATCATGAGAGAGATTTGTTAACAGGATTCATTGAAATCTCTCAAGCTATCCAGTTTCAAGAAATCACTTTGCACTGTATGCCATCATGCCGGGTAACAGCATGCTTGTCAAAGGCGTGGAGTCACTCGGAAATAAAGTCTAGGGGCAGAAGACAAACAATGGCTCATCTGAAATTATTCAGTAGATGTTCTCATCGCACAGTCCTCCAGCTGCAGTTTTCCAAAATGCTGGAGATAATGTGGCTATGCCAGCTGCCAGCGCAACCTGAAGTCTTCCACAAAAGCAGTAATACTGAGCTGCAGTTGTGCTGTGGCATGTTTCTAAAACACAAAAGAATTAATTGCTGCTTATTACACTCAAACCAGTCATTTTAAAAGCTGTTTTAGGGTGACATTATAATCTATAATATCTCAATTTTCAGGGCTTAGTATTTTTATTATTTAATAATTGCGACAGCAAACACAGCTCTGCATGTTTCCTTCTCCTTAATATAGAGATCCTGATATGACATTATAATCACAAAAACGTACATCTATAAGGAGAAAATGTCCTTTCTTCCGCACTGCATGCAGAAGGGATTAAAAAGTTGTGCTAGACTGAGCTCCTTTTCAAGCCAGCATCAGTAGCACAGTAGTCCACAAGCAAAGTCAAGGCCGTGGCAATTAACCCCATCAATCTGAAAGGAACATGCAGGCACGCAGACAGTTCTTGCTCCCAGTCCTTGCCTTTTGACCTGGCACCTTTTCTCACCAGCACCGGTTGAACATTAGAGCACTTACCGGCTACTTACTTGCAACACTTCAACACTGAAAGCAAATTACAGCACTTTAATGAGAAAAAACAGACTTAAGTTTCACCAGCACGGATCCATATTCTCCCTTGTCTAAACTCATATTTAAACCAAATACATCACTGATACATCTCCTTATGGCTTCTATGTGACACTAAGTTTAAAATAAAATTTTAAAAAATAAAAATCACTATTCATAAATACATCTAGCTAGTTTTATTAAAGCAAAACATAAGCCTTCGCTCTGCCTTCTTTCTAAGTTACAACCTTTTCAACAAATATGCAATACTGCAGTCAACATCCTCACTACTCAGCATGAATTACTGCACAGAAGTTTCAACCACATTAAGTCATACTGTGAGTGAGATCTCATACAAATTGGGACCTGTGAAATAAATTACACAAGGAACAGTAATTATTAAGCAGTTGAGCAGGCAGAGCCCGCACTTTCCTAGCAGGAAGATACTTTCTTTCCAGCAGCCAGTTACCACAAGACACCCTCTTTTCAGCCTGGCAAAGCCTGGCATGTCTTTTCATAGGAAGGCTAACCTCCAGAAGAGCAGCAGGATTATGTACAGTACTGCTTCACCACATCCTTACTAGAGGGGAAAGATAGAGCTGTGGCTGGGGAGTCAGCACATCAAGGTGTTATTTCCAGCCTGGTGCTGGGCTGCTTGTGTGGTCCCAAAGTCAGCAACCTCCTGTACCTCGCTTTCCCCATTTGCTCTGCAGGTTAATTATGTACCTGCCAAATGCTACAACGTTTGCTCACTGATTTGCTTTTTGACAGGGGAAGGTGGTGAAGCATACAAGGAAATTACCAAAATAAGAGGAGAAGGCACTGGAGAGAAATCTTGTTTCTGAGCCTGTATGCTCCACACAGGAGGCAGGCACGGCCGAAAACATTTACATTCTCTCTGCTGATGTGCTGCACAGTGCAGCACATCTTGCTGCAGTTCCTTAACACCTTTCCACCAGAGAAGAAAGAAGGATACCCATTCTCTCTGCAGAGCACTCTCAGAATCATGCAGGCTCATGCTGCTGTGGCCATCCCTGCCGTGCACGACCGGTGGATGCTTCCAGTGGCACAGTGACACATCAGCAGTTACCATCAGGCAGACTGCCATGTGCAGCACATAATGCATTTTCCCCATTGCTGCTGGGCTGCAGGCAGAGGCAGCACCTCAGCCTCCAGGTTACAAATGGCCGAACACTGCCAGAGCCACACAGGGCAGCAGACATGTCGGCTGTGCCTGAAGCATATAGACCACAGCATGCTTCATTTCAAACAAGATGACACTGAGAGCCCAGCACTGCACAGACACAAGGTGAGTGCACTGCAGAAGCTCACGTACAACTGCACTTCTACCCAAAGTACTGGACTGCAGCTTGCTGGGGTACATCGCACTGTTGTAGCTGATGGGTGCATCACAGTTCTGCTACAGCACCAACAACAGTTCAGCAAAGTACTTTTCACTATCTTAAGAGAACACAAAAACACAGAAAAAGTCCCCATGTGGATGCTGTACAAATGTCCACTTGCTATAAACAATGACTCTCTCACTGACCATGGATTGGTGACAGCGGTGACGGAAAGGACCCAGCCCTGCCCTGGCACAGCAGCGCACTGACAGAGTCATCTTCCTTCCCAAAAAGCAGCCTGGTGGAGAAAAACTATCAAGGAATTTCCTACATCTTCACAGCAGGATTCAACTGTCTCCTCTGAATTGAGACACTGCAGTGCTTTTTCTTAAATCCTAACCACAGTGTTTATAGCCTCCCTCATGCATTTCTACATCTTTCCATCCCCGAGGTTTCTTTGCACATGGACACTTATCAAAATGAAATAATTTTGACCAAAAAAACCCCACCTATCATTAGTTTCCTACGACCAATCAGCAAAGTTGCACTAAACTCCTCCAAAGACACCCTGCTTTCAGAGTTGCAGATGAGGGAGATTTAATTCTGAATCAGAACTCAAGCTATTTGGTGCTCAGCAACAGCTCATGCAACCTGCATGCGAGACCTTACCTCATGGTAAGAAATCAAGGCAACTTGCAGCAGTTCATCCTGTATGGAAGAAAGCTCTAACACTCAGAAGGCTCTCCCAGCAGACTCTGCACAGCAGTTCTCCAGGCAGTAGTGGAGCTGGCATTAGTCTTATACAAAGCAAGTGAGCATAGATGAAGCTCCAAAAATTGAAGCCCACAGTAGCAACCAGAATGAAGGTGTAAGAAAAGAAGCAAAAAGAAAAGGTCTCCATACTTTTAACCATTTGAATTTCAAGTGGATTTTGTTAACTGAGTTCTAAAGGACTCACAAGGGAACAAGCTCTACAATGAAACACAACTACAAAAATTACTTGAGAAGTGATATGAAACATCAGCTAAATAGGATCATCCAAGTCACTTAAGAAATAACAACACGTGCATCTGGAGTTTTAGTTAGTGGAGTTCTCCTACACTGAGCATAATGTGCATTAAAATCAATGCTTTAAAATAAAAAAATGTATTCAAATCACATTTAGTTGAAAAATCACTCTGATACTGTTTCTCCCTTCCCTATTTAGCAGCACAGTGGATGGAGTGTGTTCATAAGAAGTTGGGGAAGGAATCCACTGCTTTGCTTTCACATCTCTCGTTGGGTTTGAGGGAGAGGGGAGTTCTGAAGTTCAAATAAGTAGAAATGCTGTCATCCAAGATCAGAGTTTGATTCTAAATTTCCTCAGCTTCCACAGGACAGATGTAAGCCCATGTTATTCAACTGCTCTAGGTACCAATCTCCACCATGTCCTCCCTCCCACACACACCATAATTTATACACTGAAGAGCTGCACACTGAAATTTCAATGTTATTAAGGAGGGGGAAAAAAAAGTACATGCTTCTGCTGTCATCATCAGAGGGCAGCTTCTGTGAAATCTTGTCTCAGCCCTCAGCAAGTCCCCAGCCCATACTCCCAGAACACCCACTGCCCAGCTTCATGTGTGGTAAAGGAGGAGGTGAGCAGGGAGGGGCTCACTGCTGCTGGTCTGAGATGCTGAGAGGGGCATGAGTTCGGAGCGCAGGGCACAGAGCCTCCCCATTTATTGGATTGAGGTACAGCTGACACATACGAAGCTATGTGGTCTTCACTGAGAGTTTGCTTTCAGACCAGAGCATCAGGTGAAAGAAAAGCTGCAAGATGGTGTTAATAATAAATTGCTCAGTCTCAGAGCTCTGCTTCCTATCTCAGCATTTAGCTTATACTGCAGAATAACACAAACAAGAAAGTGAGTTATTACACTCTGCACTTCTCTTCAGAAAGGAACAATACACTTTAGGAAAGCAAGTGACAGAAGAATTCTGGAATAAATATGGCATGCATCTAAATCATAATTCATAACAGGAAAACTATTTTTTTTAATTTCAATGACATGCAACTTTAATCTCCAAAAGCGATCAAGAAAAACTGTGTATTCATTGTGTCTTAAAATGGATCCCTATTCACAGCATCTTTGACATTCACTAACCTTTGGCAACAAAGCCTTTCAGGAGGCAACAAAACACACATAGAAGCAGAAGCACCATGTAAAAGCACCCAGAGCCGGAGCAGCCTTTATCCCTACCACTGTCTAATCACAGACATAACACATGGGCTAAGAAAGCAAAGCAGACCACCCATACAACATATGTGTTACCAAAACAACTATTATGATTTTCAGATCCAAAATATTCTAACACTTCATCTTAAACAAAGAAAACATAGGTTTCTATTTACCTTCTCAACAATGAGATCAAGCAAGCACTGAATTAAGAAGTCAAAGCAATTTAGAACAAAGTGGAGCACTTCCTACAAACTTCACTCTAGCACAGCAGCTGGCCATGGTAAATACTGAACTATGGATCTCTTCCTAAAAGCCAGAGGAGTAGCATCCACACACAAGCAGTTACACTCCCATCTTGGGGGCATGTCCAGAACAGGTACTCCCAGGGACCCTCAGGTAACCCCACACATCAGCGCTCTGCCCAAACCCCTCCCTTACCCTGGGCCTGGCATTGATCCCAGCAGTCACCAGCCATCAGAACACCACAAAAAGTAGATTTCATCTCAGTCTGAAACACATGATTGTCAAAAAATGTTTCAGAAGGAGATTTACGATACATTTCCCTTCAGCAGCTTGTTTAGACTTCTCCAAATCCTAAAAGGTAAACAGCAGTGCATCCAAGCTAATTGCTGCATATTCAAATATCAAAAGAATACTTAGCACAAATTAATTTTTTGTACAAGCTAGCTCTGCTTTGCTGCTGCTGCCATTCTGCAGCCAGGGAATTTGGCCCAAAGACATGTCACCTCAGTGAGCAGGGCCAGAGCTGGGTCACACTGGGATACCCCCAGCAGCTGCAGGACTCCAGCTCTCAGCTTGGCAAGGAAAGGATCTGCGGCAATGTGACACAACAACAGGGTCATCGGGATGTACTTCAAACATCCATACTCATAAAGGGGAGGATTTGCAAGACACCGATTACAACAACACTTCACACACTGACATCTGGTTTCAGTTTACCAAAACATTATGCTTGGTGTGATTGCGGGGTGCAGGGTGAGACAGCTCCCCTGCCTCATACAACCACATGTTAAACACCCTGCGCTACATACAGGGCACAACACTTTCTTCTTAGACCAAGCCAGCGAAGTCTAATTTAGCAGTTTATTAAAGCTAAAGGTGCTTGAAGTTCCAATTTAAATGCCTTTTAAACCAACACTTCTGCTGTTACAGCAACAAAACTTCCAGGCTGGTCACCACAGAGACACTCCAAAACCCATACAAGTATTTTTTCTGTATTTCATGAAGTTCTGCTCCTGCTCAGACAGATTCTGAGGACAAGAACAAAGCAGCAGTTCCCGTGCCATATACAACGGGGTGCATCTCTGCAAGTTTTTCACAGGTAGGGCATTGCTTCTGACATTTAATAGGGAAGAAAAAGCACAATGTGCCCTTTGCCTAGGGGAAGGCAGAGTAACTCAAGAACTTCGAAAGCACATGCAAAAAAAGATGGGGTAAGGTGAAACTCCTCGTTCATTTGGTAAGTGTGGCTAAATTTCTTCAAACGAATGAGAACACCCAAGTGGGCGCACACACAAGCACGCAGACACTCCCAACCATTCTATCTCCATTTAAAACTTCTTGTACCCACATAACTTTTCTTCTCCTATTAGTAATTCATCAGGAATACCAGCACATTGCAAATAGCCATCCAACTCCCTGGTTTAGCAAGGGTATGCATACGCAGAACAAATTCCTATCAACGTGGGCACTTGAAAAGAAAACCACTAATGACACAGAAGCTCGCTCCTACTACAAAGGTCCAGAATCTCTGCATAAGCAGCCACCTAAGCTGAGAGAATGGAGAAAGTAAGGCTATTTTCCCTGCTAAGTCAGAGATCCACTACTTTCAGGACACCTATTACGCAAAAAGGGCAGCTTCCTGTAATAAATTCCATGGGTTTCTTTTTAAAATCAAGCACTCTGAATGCCTTGGTGTCACACTGAGGATGTATATTTCATCCTCTTCCTCAATTGAGTGCTTACCTCTGGGGCACAGAGTTAACCAGATTCTTCCTACGTTCAGCTCTACTCATTTGTCAGTATGCAATTTATCATCTTGCCCCCTTGCAAATTCCTATTTCCCTCATGCGAAAGAAATAGTACCAGGAGCTGCATCTATTTGTCACAGCCACAGAGGTTTTTCCTTTGGCCAGCCTCCAGGGCCACGCCAAGCCTTTTTCCCTCTGCTTCAGAAGTCCACTCTTCTCCCTACAATCCTTTCCCCTCTGTCAGCCCTGTTCCTGATACCAAGAAGTCCCAACAAGCTGGAGACACAATGATGTAGGAGGCCAAGCAAGCCAAGCAGCCCAGCACAAGGCCTTGCAGATGGAGCTGGCTGGCATCTCATGGTACCACAACACACAGCCCATGCTCCAATACACTCAGCCTTGATAAAATTCCCCTTCCATAAGAAACCCTGAGACGCAGCACAGCATCCATTCTGCCTTAATTCAGTGAAATCAGTGCCCTCTGCACCTCACCAATGCAGGTGCTTTTGCTGATGTGAGTGCCTGGTGAGCCCTTATCTTGCACAGCACTCCTTGGAGCAGCAAGGTCAGCACTGAATTCAATTTGGAAGATTCTCTGTATTGACATTTCCCAAGCCAGGCGCGCACATTTTCTATCACAGACAATCTCAGAGGGCCAGCACTGCGCCTCCAGCCAGGTACAAGGAACATTCCTAAGCACATTTCCAGCAGGTCCACATGCAATAACAGTAAATGGGATCCAGACTGAGAGCTTTCGGTCAGGATAAATTCCTAGCTGTTTAAGACTCGGTGCCGGGAGGAGCTGTTGATCCCACTGAAGGTAGAGAGACCTTGTAGAGAGATCTAGAAAATTAGAGAGCTGAACAACCACCAAGACAAAGTTTAACAAGAGCAAGTCCCCTGCACCAGGGGAGAGGCAACCCTGGCTCTGGTGGTCTTGGGCCACATCAAGTTGAACATGAGTCAGCAGCATGCCCAGGCAGCCAGGAAAGTCAGTCACACCCTAGGATGCATCAAGCATGGCACTGCTAGCTAGTTGAGGGAATGGCATAGGGCTGCAACAGGGCAGCGTTAGGCTGGGCGTCAGGAAAAGGTTCTTCACCAGAGGGTGATGGGGACCTGGCTCCACAGGAAAGTGGTCATGACCCCAAGCTGCCAGAGTTCAAAAAGCATCTGGACAGTACTCTCAGACACACGGTCTGATTTTCAGGTGGTCCTGTGTGGAGCCAGGAGTTGGACTCGATGATACTTTTGGGTTCCTTCCCAATGGAGATATTCTATGATACTGTACTGGTGATCCAGATCATAGAAAGAAACTCAAGTAGAACATAAGTCACACTCATGTACCTACTACTTGGGTTTTGGTTTTTTTTTTTGTTTTGTTCTCTATTTTGTTGGGTTTTTTTCTTTTAAGAGTAAATGCGACGAAATAATTATTAAAAGTACTTCTGATTTAACAAATAGCGGGAACCAATTTGTGAAAATAGCTAAAGCTACCAACTGGGAACAATGTAACACTTCAACAGGGTCACAAGCAAAATGAACGTGATTGTCTTAATAACAAAAACACCCTAATGGTCACTGCTCATTTAAAATTCCTTTTTCCTGAATTCAGAATTTGACTCATTTCCCTTCCACCAGCAGTACTGTTCTTCCTGACAAGTACTGTGGACATCTGTGCTGCCAGCTCCAAGCATTCTTTTTCCCTTCTCATTTTTAAGCAGCATCGCTGCATTATGGAACTTCCCTCAGAGGCAGTTTGGCTTCTTGGATTTTTTCATCTGTCTTCCAGGACCAGATTTGCTGAGCGCTACAGTAAAATGACCTCAAAGAAACAAGGAAAATATATACTGTATATTAAAAAGAAAAGAAAAAAAAAAAAAATAGAGCACAGATGCTCTAATGTATCTTGCAGAATTTTAAATACCTTTTTCCCCCCACTTTTTATTTTCTTACTGCTCACAAAATATTTCTGAATGAGAACATCTGTGCCATACTCTGGATTTATGTCAGAAGAATTCCACTTTATTTTCAATATACACAAGCATCGGTTCAGCATTGTTGCATGTTTTATCCATTCAGTTTCTATTCGGATGAAGAGGTTTGTTTTCCTTTGAAGAACCAGGAAATTGTTTTAGAGCTACATGAGCTGTATTCTGTCTGACCAATATCAGTAACGTTTCTCCCCCGTTTACTCCATCTTATTTCACCAGATTGAATGTGTCACAACCAAAAGATGTCATAGTCTGATATTACTGAGAAAGTGCTACTTCCAGCGGTGCTTTTATAGTCCAGCTAAAACATCTGCAACCATCACAATTGCAGCTGAAGTGCAAAGAGCTATGAGAGTCAGATGGTTTCCACTGGTCGAGGCTATTGCCTGAGACAAGGAAGGCTGGCAGCTCCTCAACCCCAAATTGCAGGCCAGAGCCACTCATGGAGCACATTGAGTGCTTTCACAGACCTCCACAATTTCATCTTCAGCACTTCAGCTGAGCTCAGCTTCCAGCAGTGAGTTGCCCACAAGCCACTCACAAAGTGCACTGTGCTGCTGCCATCAGTAAGTAATGGCTAAATATTGACAAACCATGCAATACTATCTTAAAACAACGCTGGAACCCATGCAGCTAAGATACATATTGCTCACATAAGCAAAACAAGGTAACACCAAACATGTCCCCACTAACACTACCTGCAGAGCTGAAGGACTCACATGCCACCGAGCTCTCATGCTTGGCACAGCTTCAGGAAAGCAGAGTTATAAAGAGAGAACTGGGGAAAAGGAAGTTTTCTACGATACCGCGATACATCTCAGCAGAGACCAGTTGAAAATAAAACCTCCTTAATGCTACTTATGCCATCACTGCCCATGAGTGTCTTCACTGTGACTGCAAAGGAGTATACCAAAGGCATCCTGGGGGAACCAGCTGTGCCTATGCCAAAACCCAGCAGCCACTCTTGTGCAGAGAGAATGCTAACACTCATGCAAAGCACACACAAAAAATTAAGAACAACAACAACAACAAAAAAGTGCAGCACACATTCCCTTAGGACACAACCTTCCCTCTTGTGCTTCCCTGCTAACGGGTTTCACATCTACTAGTGAGCCGGGGCTTCAAGCTCTGGGTGGCACCTGACAGTTACCTCTGCTTACAGCACTGAGGGGTTTTGAGTCCTGGTCTGGTATCAGCAGCTGCCTTCAAATGCTATCAGGGAACAGATTACAATTACTTATAACAAATATTAACGCCCTGTGGTTTTTAAATTAACAATTCAAGCATTGTTCCATACGATATTGCAATCTCTCCAACACTTAATTTCCCACAGTGTTCTGATGGGGGAGAGGGGAGAGGATTCTCCTAAAATGCTGTGGGTTCAGGAGGAGTTTCTGTTCATTTCCTTATTTTTCCCAGAAAATCAGAGTTACGTGCAGTCTTCAAACACTGTGACAAGTTCATGGCACATGGGACAGCAGGATCTACAGCCACAAAGAGCCCCAGCAGCCCCTGTAGGGACTGAGCGTGAGACTGAACAATTCTGTAAAAGTATAAGGCTACCAATTCCTCACTGGTGTTGTTTACTGCACTCATTTACATCACACAGACACCAACATAAAGCAGAAAAAGAAAAAAAAAAAAAACATAGCACCTGCCCATTGCCTAAGCTTGCCTGCTGATATTTGTAAGAAGAAGTTGAAAAGTAAAATGCCTATGGTATCTCAAAAAGATTACAACAGTAGAAAGTTACCAATAAATAAATATTAGAATCAAAAAGACGCATCAGAAACATCTCTGACTGCAATAAAATTAAACCAAAGCTAGAGGATACACATTTAATTCTTTTTGACACATCCAACTTCGCATTATTTTAATGGATATTTTCCACATTTACACATTAGGTCATAAGCAATCACTTGTTTAAAACATTTCAAACCAAATGCCCATCTGTCCATTCCCTGGCAGAGCAGCCCATCTTCTGTACCCATCAGTGTTAACACAACTCAAGCTGGTTGACCTCCACTCGCCCCAAAGACCCCCATAGCTCCTCTCCAGCATCATTCGATCACCAAATGAACTGCCTAGTAACCGTGACCAGAATGGCACAGACATGGGACCCATGAAGCCCCAAGCTCCTCTCAGGCTGGTCACCACCTGAACAAACCAAGCTCATGGAATACTTACTACAGAAGCTGCGTCACACACCACATCCAAGCACTCAGACAGGTGGACTTCTCAAACATCTCCCAATCCACTTCATCTTCCTCCACAAACACAACTTGAAGAGAAATGGATCACATTTCAGACACAGAGCTCCCTTTGGAACAAAGGCAAGGGATCACAGAGATTTCCTGGACACAGAGCACTCCACATGCAGCCCACCGTGTTAGGAAGTCATTCTGTATGTAAAGATTTAGTACCGACAGCTGTGTTAATCCACGCTGAACTTCTTTGAGGTGTATGAACCCCAACCACAGACAGCAGCATCAACAAGAGACTGCAGTAAATAGGTGTGTCAGCCATGTGCTTTTAAACGTTTCACAAAGAGGAGAACCTCACTACAACCTCCGTTACCTGCGTACGTACCCTCCTCACTCCCAGCACGTGACCCCAGTAACAGAGTTCAGAAAGCTCCAGCCAAGGCCAGCAGCAGCTCCAGCCCTCTTCCAGCAACACGGCCACACTGAGCCACCACGCTCCTTGGGCAGGATGAGGAACGCTGCTTTCCAGTCAGCACGAAAACCATACATTTCATTAAACTATTCTGAATGCTGCTCCACCACAAAGGCATTTTCCACAGCAGCACAGCAGTGGTTCAGCAGATCTCAGTGTCAGCGTGGGGCCAGCTGCCAGGCTCTGTCATCACACACACACACACACACACACACACACCTTCAGGTCTCAATGCAGGAATCACCTGGCTTCCTCTCCATCTCAGTCCAGAGGGGAGTGTTGCTCTTTGGCTACACTAGCACTGCACTAGCACTGAAAGCAACCATCTAACTTCTGGAAGGAGACAGTAATGCAGGAAGCCCAGCCCCTGGAACCATACATTTACTATATTACCCATGCACTTATGGGAGGCTCTGAGGAAAAGCTTCACTGACGTCAGGTTAAACACAAAGTGTGACACTGACTGCAAAAAGCACCCGCAGAAAAGCCTGTGGACACTGCTGCTAGGTTTTCAACCACACTATTTCCATATAATAGAAACAATCTCAGTAATTGTGGCTACTTCAGCCCATACCCATAGCACATGGCATAACCGCTGTATAACTGCTAATACCTGCAGCACCGTGCCATGTAAACCTGGACAGGGAGCTTGGGGGGGGCCAGGCCGTGGCTATCTACAAATCTCAGGCATCACAATACTTGATCTTTGCCAATGTTGTAGCACTGAAGAATGAATTCTGCAAATGCTTTCACACAAATGGCCCAACCAAGCCCTGGGTGCTCCCCCAGGACATACTTTGGGCCATTACACAGTACCCTCAGCACAGGGGCGCACACAGCGCCTGCGGAGTGCAAACAGCGACTGGGCGGCCCCATCCCAGCGGTCTCTCACTCTTCTCCCAGCCAGACTTGCAACTGTTGCAAGAGGAATAACAAAACTGTAGCGAGTGTTTTCTGCTCTTCTTCTTCTGAACCAGGACCTCCTGGAACAGAGCAGTGAGGGGATGGGAACCCCAGCGCCCTCCCCCCCTGCAGCGCCCAGAGCTCCCTCTGAGAACGCGGATCTCGGACCTCCTGGGTACCCTTCACACCCACCAACCACTTTCGCCCGCAGCTCTCTCTCAGCGGAGCTGCAGCTTCAGAGCTTTCAGGTCGGCGTTTGCCAACACAAAACTCCCAGATCCGGGGGAGTGAGGACCGTCTGAGTGACTCAGAAAAGCCGAACACAGTGTTTCAAAAACCGGGGAGAGGGAAGGGATGGCACTTCAGCTTCGAGAGAGCAACTTTGGTATTGCCCCACACAACGGCTGATAAAGAACTTTGCAGCAACAAGAAGAAAGTACAAGAAAAAGAGCAGAGAGACGCAAAAGAGCAGTTCCAACAAATCTGTGGCGGCGAAGCCGAGCGTGGAACCGCCGCACACCCATGACCGAGATCTCAGCGTGGGGCTGAGGGAGGCCGGCACGGGCAGCGTTTGGGCTCGGATGATGGAGATTACCATGGAGCAATGAGAAGCTCCATTCTTCCCTTGCGGTGCGCGTGCGGTATCTCATTAGAGTTCA
>JANHGO010007447.1:0-20003 GCA_024606505.1 Aquila spilogaster | reverse complement strand
TGTGCTGCTCTTCAGGTGCTCTCCTGCTGACCTGTGATCCCTCTCCAGGCATCTATTGCTGGCACTGGCATCAAACTGGTAGGAGTGGGATGGATTGAGGTTCGCCTCCCCCAGCAACTTTAGTTTAAAGCCCCTTCACCAGCTTGGCAAGCCTATGACCGAAGATGCTCTTCCCCTTCTCTGACAGATGGACCCCATCAGCCCCCACTAGACCAGGTTTCTCAAAGTGAGTCCCATGGTCTAACTAGCTGAACCCCTGGCTGTGGCTTCAGTCCTGTAAGCATCTCTTGATTTGCCAGATTCGACTGGCCCTTTCAAACCCCTTCCCTTTGACCAGCAGGACTGATGAAAAAACCACCTGTGCTCCAGAGTCCCTTACTGCTGTTCCCAGGGCTCTGTAATCCTTGATACTCCTCAGACTGCTCCTGGCTGTATCACTGGTGCCCATGTGAAACAGATGAAACTGAAGCAGCACACAGCAAAATGCATCACAGATTTGGGGCATCTTGGTTGTAAGAGGGATTTTCCTTACAGTGACATCCCCTGCAGTGCAGAGGCCTGTCCAGTTTCAACTGCCTTTAAGTAAGGTGAGACATTACAGTGATAGCATAGACACAGAAGATCCTTGCACTAGAAAATTTGTAGTAAAAAGCTGTTTTCTTTCACCTGCATTTACTTCTATGGTATATCCTTTTGCCTGCACAGCTGAAGTCATCATTATTAATTAAAAAACAATAAAACATATACCTCCTCTTCAGGTTGTCCCATTTCTCAGCATGACATCCAGCACTTCACTGGCAGTGGTCGTGTTTAGAAAATGCCCAGTTGCTCCCATGCCTTTGGGATGGTTACGTACTATAGAATTCTTAAAGTTTAATGTGATTTTTTTCTTTATTTTACCATTTCTATTTTCCTTCACTGAGGTTGACTCCAAGGAATTTTTTTTGGCCTTCGTCTTAGAAAGGAGGACACTCAAGGCTTTTCTTACAGTTTATATACATGAAAATGTGAAGAGAGATCAGGCAGAAAATTTAAATGCCACCACTTGCATAGTCTAAAATTGTAAATCCCTACAAAGTAAGGCTAATTAAAGTCCCTGTCTTCACTAACCGACTATCCATACTCTGTCTTACTCCAAAAACTCCAGGTACGTGGGGGATTAGTGAGGGCCTGCATTATCAGGTATCTGGCATAAAGTAACCAAGCAAGATGTCCAAACTTCTGTGATTCATTGGAACTGTTTATATTTTTCCAGCTGGAGCAGGCATTCCTCAGCTCTGGGAAAGCAGGGAGGGAAGTACACCACACCTCCAAATCCCATTTACTTTCTCCTTTCCCACAAGAGAGAATCACTTTGTTGAGAGACAAGGTGGTTAGAAGTTAATTGCAATTTAATTACCCCCCATGTATATCTTCGCAACTGAAGGAAAAGACAGCTTCTCAGTTACTATCTTAATGCTTTCAAAAATAGCCCAGTGAGGCTTTCAAAAGAGGTCTGTAATTGGGGCGCGCTTTTTACACATACAGTCAAGCGGGTCCCCCAATCTTGCTCTTGCAAAGGCCATCGGGCAGCATGGGTTTTTTTGGGGAAAGATGTTGTATCTCATTAAAACTGTAAGATTTCTGAGACCAAGCTAGATATTTTCATCAATCAATTAATACAATACTAATGAAAATATTACTAGTTTTATTCCTATGATTCCTACATTCCCACAATGTTGACATGTAGGAAGAGGTCTTCTTTCCTTCAGTTGCTATACAAACATGAAATAAATAGCCTCCTTCCAAAAGAACTTACAATCTTAAATGTTCTCTTAAGGGGCAAATTTTCAGATAAACCTCTGAAAGTCTAACCAATTCTATGGCCATGGTCTGTTTTAGAAATAGTATAGTTATTAGGCTGATAAAGACTGTCTTTTAGCAGGTCTTTATTGTGCCATTAACTTGAAAATACCGTTATTGTAATATGATTTTTATTATTGCAGCTATGGATTGGCTTGATTTTACAGGATTGGGTGTAATTGGGTTTTATAGAAGCCTCTATAGTGAAGTTCAAATATTTACCTGAATTCAAAAGCGTGTGTGTCGGTGTAAGATTGTAGTTTACTCAATATACCTGGTACAGAGGAGGGTTGAAAATATGTGTAACAAAGTAAATGTTAGAACCAGCATTTTCGGGGGAAGATTGATGTGTAGTAGATACTGCAGAAGACTGAGTTTCAGAAATCAAGTGCTGCTTTTTCAGTTGTTGTTTTCATTGTAAAATGTTTTAAATTCTTGTGTGAAAAGGCCTATGTAAATGCTTAGTATTGGCTTATTCCCATTTCTTCCACTAGCTCCTTGTTTAACCAGGGACTAATAATCACTTAGCTTTTGTATGGCTGAGTTTACCCATGAATGTATTCACTATGAGTATTTTGTCAGAGGTGTCTTTAAGTTCCATTTCTTTTTGAATCTTAAGATAAAAGGCTTCATTTTAATAACTGTCTAATTCTTGAAGCAATACTGACATATTAAATAAAGCAACACACAATTTTTATAGTGTCTTCCATTACAAATACTAAGCCCTGAATGTATTTTACAGACATATTTTTTCTCCATCATATTTAAAGAAGGGGAAATATGTATGCTACTAGAATTTTTGAAATACAAGAAGAGCTGATGGTAACACAGTTGGTGCATCTACAAACAGTGCTCTGCAAGGCTCTGAAGCCTGTGGACTACTCATTTTAAACTGCAGAACATAAAATTTAACCTTGGACACCCTACAGGATAGTTTGGCACTACCTGAACAAAGTCCTCAGGGAAAGTGACAAGAATAATACTTTGTACTTACAATGCCTTTCGCTGGAATAGGTCTTAGTAGTGCATTTTGCAGATTCAGAAATTGAAATACAGAGGAAAGGTGAGGCTCCAATGCAATGAGACACTAAAGCACATCTTTATTATGAATGATTGTTCTTTAACTTAAAATTAAGCATATGCTCACATGTTATGCTGTTCTGAGGCTGAATTGCTTGTTTAAGGTCATACAGCAGACAGTTCCATCATTAAGACTATTGGAATCTGTTGATTCTTGCTACTCCACTCTTTTCCTAGATCATGGATAACATCAACAGCAGAGGTGAGAAAATGCAATCATGAGAAAAGAGTAAACCTGACCAGCAGGTGGTTAACACTTTTACAGAATATGATGTTTTCCATCTTTACTAGCATTAAACAACCAAGAGACACTGATGGTCATGGAAGAGAATATACTATGAGAAAAAAACGCAGTTAAGGGCATTCCACGCACAAGTCAAGGCTATATGTGCATTGAATAAAGACCATTGAACTCTCTTGAGAAGGGTAAAGTTTTTAGTAATAGTGTGACATTGAGAGATGATGTGGTGGTTATGCTCTTTGACGTTAATCCTCACTAATGCTAACTGAAATTTTGTGCGTGCTGCTATATGAAATAAATATGTGCATTTGCCATAGAATTCCCGCAGATTGACAGCTTTTGTTACAAAAAAGTGTAGTGTTCAACAGACACTTTAGCAATAACATGTTTTTTCTGCTTTTATAAAGATGTAAATTCTTCAGTGCAGTGTGTTTTACAGCTAAGATATTTTATTGATATCAGGTTGCTCCAAAGTCCGGCTTTGGGCTTTGGAAGGGACCAAATGTTTTCTGGAGGGTTGTTTTTTTTTTTTTTTTTGACAGGATTAAAGAATGTAAAAGACTATTTGTATTAAACAGATTAAGCTGTTAGTAAACATGTCCCCTTTAAATTAAGTGGTGGTGAAGACAAAGAAAGTGCTTTGTTGTTGTCAGATGGATTTGTCTTAAGTCAAATGGGCAAACAAGTTAAACATCAGTCCTCTTTAAATCCCTAATGGCTGTGCAGATTAAATCTCAAAAGGTCTTCTTCCCATCTTTTACTTCTTCCCATCGTTTACTTTGGCTAAAGCATTTTTGTTCTTCCTTTTCTTTTTTCTTCTCTTTTTTCTTCTCATCCAGCTTTACAGAACTTTGTTTTCAAACTACATTAGCATACAGACAAATATTAAACAAGAATTTCACTTCTCTGCAGTCTTGTCACTTGTGATGAATACATCCTTGCTCGGTAAGTGCTGGTGACACATCATTGTGGCAGCTTCTGCCTCTCAACAGAAGGATAATTAATCTTGCTATCAACACTCCTAAACAGGGGTAGCTAGTTCAAAGTTTTATTCCATAGAGCTGCTTTGTGTGGGGTGGGATTCCTTCATTTGAAATGGCTGCCTGTGAATCATGGCCTTCCTGTGCTTAGCTTTTCTTTAATGCTGGGAGTGTTGATCTGTGTGGGAACAACAAAATGAGCAGGCTTTGTTCTGTTCTGACCTGGCACTTTTATGCCTTAATAAAGTGGGTGGGTGCAGCATGCAATTCAGAAAAGATAGCAAGAGCTAAGGTGGCCTTGTAGGAGTGTGGAAGTGAATTCAAGGTGTCATTCTGCGGATTCTTCTTCCATCCAACTGACTACAGTGGGAATTTGGGTGGTTTGGTTTCTGGCAGGAAGAGATCTGGGGTGAACACATTGCTTATACATCCCACCTATGAGTGTGAAAACATTTTCTATGCACATCCAACAGCTGTCAGCATCAGAAATATTAGAAGGGGGACAGACTGTTAGCTAGCTAAGCATTTAAGACTGAGTATTCACAACTTTTTCCCCCATGAATTTCATCATTCCAGCAGCTCTGTGATGATGAAAATCAACCAACAGAGTATTTGCTCCAATTGGATTTTCATTCAGTTTGTTAATGATAAAGAAACCCAACTTCATGCATATTAAAGGAGTGTTGATTGAAGGTCACAGAGGTGTTAGCTGTGGTGTCCTGGCTAAATTCCAGTTGGCTAATTACAATCTGCCTTCCTAAAACTCCCTTGTAGTCTCATTATTTAGATCATTAGCTCTTTATATTTTGTTCCAAACTCTTAGTAGCATGGCTTTATTTTTGTTAAAGAGCTTTCACTGTTGCGCATGTTGTTTCATCAGAAGGCAAATGGTGAAGCCAACTTTCTGCCTCTTTGAATGTAGTATCAATGATATAGATATGGGATTTAAGTGGGAATACATCTAGCTCCAGTAAAAAGCAACTGAGGCATGTTTTACAATGTCACGTCACACTCTGTGACTGCCATTTGCTGTACTAGAATCAGATGACACACATATGGAAAGGTGTATCTTTTTGCTATTTTCTTCCAGTTATCTAAACATATCATTTGACATGATTTTTTCCCCCCAGTCTTTCATTTTTGAATTGCATGCTACATACTCCTGCTTGCCTGATACTTTCTACCCTTCTGGCAAGCATCCTTTTTTTGCAAAGGTTTGTTGAACCAAGCAGGTCAGAGGGGCAATCTCTTTTTGCTGCTCGTCTCATACCAGTTGCTTTTTCCAAAGGCATGTGAGCTATCTGTGGCCTTTCTAAAGGAATCATGCTGGGCAACACATAGGAATATATTTTCTATTTGGTGGTGCAGAATACGATCGCCCTCCACTCCAGACAAATCCCTGTTTGGTCAGGCCTCCTGAAGCTGTCTGTAGGAGAAAGATGGGTTCTGTACTCTGTTCTGAGCTCAAGCAATCTTGTTGCAGCTTGCAGAGCTGGTCCATAAAGTTAGGTGGCATTTGATATCTGCAGTATTGTTTTCATACTTAGCAGGGGTCACACATCAATGGTGGTGTCTAGTAGTAACAGACTGAGATCAAATTTGGCTGTGGTCTGTACTGACTTTATTCTTATACTCCAGTTGTGATTTTTGGTTGCTGAAGGTCCACTGTGAATGCTGATGGAGGAGAAGCAGTGAAGCAGCTACTTAGAAATGGGTTCAAATGCAGTTGAAATAATTGGCTCTAGAGATTAGGCCCATGCTCTTAATTGAAAAAGGGAAGGAAAATGATTTATCAATTATTCAAGATGTTTTCTTTGTACAAAACACTGAGGTTTTTTGTAAGTATACGTGTCTCAGTATAGTGTTTTTATTGAACTATTAAATGTAATTAGAAACCAAAGGTAAATGGTGTCTCAGTGAGTCAAAAAAGCCACGGAGGAGCTGAGTGGTGTCTGTAGCCTTCTGAGCACTGTCAGTTCCTCACAAAGCCTATCTAAGGGTGATTAGCTCTTTACTCATGCTTACTTCACCTTGTTTCTAACTAATGATGATTTACCATTTTGCTAAATGCTAAGCAGCATTTGTTTGACAGGGTGCAAAGTGCAGGCTTAGAGAAAAGCAGGTAAAGATTCACTACAAAGGGCCTGTCAAAATACTTCTAAAATATACTGTCATAGTGTTAAACAATTTATTAATAAGCCTATTAATACCCAAGGATTTTTTTTTGTGTGTGTCTTGAGGTTCTGTTAAAACCATCGGTGTTTAAGATGCTATCCACACAGGCTTAATACCAGGGAAAGCAATCCCATTAAATTGGACCTCATAAATATTTCATGAGGTCCAATTTAAAATTAATCTTGGCATGAAGCCAAACCAGGCAGTATATTTGCTACTGTATTAAAAAGAAGCAGCAGATGAGGTATTTTTTCACAATAGTAATCTGACTGGATTTTTGCACAATCCTATCAATATTTTTAATAATACAGCTGTTAGTTTTGGCAGGAAGAAATGCATTTCTTTCATCACCCATTCATGCAAGATTCATACTGCAACTAGCATATTTTAAATGTCATCATTCAAGAAGTTGTTTTTTTTTCTGGTGATGAAATCTCTGTTTTCTGAAAAAAATTTCACCTTGTTACTTGAAAGGAAATAAATAGACCTGTAACTTAACAGTGAGAGTGTAGGTTTCTTTGGGAAAGGGCTATGAAGTAGTCAATTTTCCAAAGGGATTTAGGCAGGTAGGAGGTTTTCAATGTGATTTGAGTCTAAAGTATCTAATTCAACTGGGAAATAAAGTTTAGGTTTTTAAGTAATTTTGATAGGATTGTGAAATTTACTTCTGGTCACAATGTTAGTAGGCAAATTGGAAGAACTGCAATTTGACAGCAGTTGAGACTCAGTAAAAATATATCCCTAGGTATGATCAAAATCTTCTAGGAAAGCCTTTATATATTTTTCAGAGACAGTGTGTCCCGATTTAATGCCTCTCTGAGTCAATCGGGGTTTTAATCAGTGGATACAGAATCAGAACGCATAAGACATAGGCAGAGAAAGGGCAACTCATTTACTTTGCTCATTTAGGAGATCAGATGGTTCTGGGGGACTGCCTGATGGGAAAAGAATTCAGGATGCAAAAAAATCATTGCAAAAAGAAAAAGTCTCCTACTCTTGGCAATAAACATCGGATGAGGCCTCTAAATAATTGCTCTTTTTTGACAAGAATTTTAGGAGACTCTTTCTTTTCTGTCTTTCATAAATTGCTTGTTCTCCTAATCTGTGACCAAATTCCAGTCTCAAGAATTTCCTTTATACATTTGGAAAACACTTAAAACTGTGTGTGTGAGCAAAGGGAATAAATAATAAATACAATGACAATATAAGAGCCTGAGTAACAGTATGTGTTGTATGGCTTTAAAACTGGTTTGAGGATGAAGAAGAAAGCCTTTTATGCTGGAATAATTTCTGGGAGACACTGGTAAGGAACAAGATTACAGGGTGTTTAGAGATGTGCGTTTCAATAAGGAGCAATCACCATTCATATGCATACGTTTCATTTAAATGCATTATATACACTAGCAGATTGGGAGGCAATCCTGAGACATTGAACATAATTTATTTGGATTTGAAGAAAGCCTTTGCTTTTGTGCCTTACAATGGATTTGATTTACTAAGTCAGGAGACATAGTGGAAGCAAATTCAAATGGACTTGCATTTGGCTGAGGAAAGGGGAAGAGCAATAATATCAGTGTGGAAATGGACAAAGGTAACGTAGGAAATGGCATGGGGTTCAGTTCACCTGACTTGCTGCCTGAAATTCTTGTTTAGGAGTAATAGAATGAAGGGGGAAAGGGAGGCTTCTTCAGATAGCAACTTGTGCCTCCTGTCTTTGAGATGAATTGCATCCTCTTGTGAAGGTGCTGCTTTGCCCCTTTTACTATAGATGGAGCCTAGAGACCTAGCTTGTACTAGATGCCTCATCTGAAATTAGAAGAGGTGAATCCCAAATTTGTTATTTCCTATGTGTGTTAATTGTCTCTTTTCTTTATTGCAACCAGTGAGAGACCTAAGGGTCCATTTAATTCATCTGGACTCGACTCTAGTGGGTTTTAGACTGAGACCTCTAGCCTTATTGGTGGAAGATAAGGAAATGAAATGCTTCCTGTCAAGGAAAGGTGACCTTGATCAAACACTACGTACACTGGCAATACTGGATGGGTTATGCAGGGAAGGAGCGAACAGCTCTGGCAGCCAGCAGGGATTCACTGAGAATGGGTCACCTCCAAGCTGATAGTGAGAGCTAATCACAGCTCAGCAGTGAGGTGTGTCAAATTCTTCAGTTACACATAATAGTCTTCAAGATCTGCATTTAAAAGAATCTGTGAGATATGAATAAAGGGGCATGTAAGAAACCAGAGGGGCTTGATCCTTCTAAAGAGGGGCTTGTCAGTATGGAGGAAGTGGGAGATGCAGACTTTTGAGAAGTAGGGATTTCATTAGTTCAAGGAACTCTAGCCATAAGATTTTTATTGTTTAGCAGAATTTGGTCAAAAGTTGAGTCTTGTTTAGCTTTCAATTTACTTTCCAGAGTCACAGACTCACAGAACGATTGAGGTTGGAAGGCACCTCTGCAGTTTGTCTAGTCCAACCCCTCCTGCTCAAAGCAGGGTCAGCTAGAGCAAGTTACTCAGGGCCATGTCCATTCGGGTTTCGAATATATCCGAGGATGGAGACTCCACAACCTCTCTGGGCAACCTGTTCCAGTGTTCAGTCACCCTTACAGTATAAAGTTTTTGCTTATGTTTAAATGGAATTCCTTGTATTTCAGTTTGTGCCCATTGTCTCTTGTCCTTTCCCTGGATACCACTGAAAAGAGTCTGGCTCTGTCTTGCGTACACCATCTCATCAGGTATCTATATACACTGATAAGATCTCCCTGAGCCGCCTTTTTGCCAGGCTGAACAATCCCAGTTCTCTTTGTGTGACAGATGGTCCAACATCTTAATCATGTTTGTGGCCCTTTGCTGGACTTGCTCCAGTGTGTCCATGTCTCATAGTGGGGAGCCCAGCACTACAGCTAGCACTCCAGATCTGCCCTCACCAGTGCTGAGTAGAGGGGAAGAATCACCTCCCTCGACTGCTAGCAGTGCTCTTCCTAGTGCAACTCAGGATGCCGTTGGCCTTTGCTGCAAGGGTGCATTGCTGGATTATGTTAAACTTGGTGTCAACCAGGACCCCCCAGGTCCTTTTCTGCTGCTTTCCAGCTGGTCAGCCAGGTTGTAATGAGTTTGTTCCTCCCAAGGGAGAGTACTTTGTGCTTCCATCTGTTGAACTCCATGAAAGTCCTCTTTGCCCATTTCTCCAGCATGTGGAGGTCCCTCTAAATGACAGCACAACCATCTGGTCTATTAAACACTCCTACCAGTTTTGTATTATCTGTAAGCTTGCTGAGGGTGCACTGTGTCTCATCTTCCAGTTAATTAATGAAGATGATAAACAGTATTGGCCCCAGCATCCATCCCTGGGGTACACCACTGGTGATTGGCCTCCAGCTGGACTTCATGCCAGTGATCACAACCATTTGAGCCCAGCAGTTCAGCAAGTTTTCAGTTAATCTCACAGTTTACTTACCTAGCCTGTACTTCATCAGTTTCTCTGTGAGAATGTTGTAGGAGATACCACTGAAAGCCATACTAGAGTCAGGATGAATGAACATCATCCACTGCTCTCCTCCACTGCTGTCCTTTCACCCACCAAGCCAGTCATCTCATGGTAGAAGGCTATCAGGTTGGTCAGGCATTTCTTCTTCATAAATGCATGCTGACTAATCCCAATCACTTTCTTAACCTTCAGATGTGCGGAAATGGTTTCCAGGATGTCGTGGTTTAACACCAGCTAGCAACTATGCACCACACAGCCACTCACTCACCTCCCTCACAGTGGGATGGGGAAGAGAATTAGAAGGGTAAACGTGAGAAAACTCGTGGGCTGAGATAAAGACAGTTTAATGGGTAAAGCAAAAGCCACATGCGCAAGCAAAGCAAAACCAGGAATTCATTCACTACTTCCCATCAGCGGGCAGGTGTTCAGCCATCTCCAGGAAAGCAGGGCTGCATCATGCCTAATGGTTACTTGGGAAGACAAACGCCATCACTCTGAACATCCCTCTGCTTCCTCCTTTTTCCCCCAGCTTTATATGCTGAGTATGATGTCATATGGTCTGGGATATCCCTTTGGTCAGTTGAGGTCAGCTGTCCCAGCTGTGTCTCCTCCCAATTTCTTGTGCCCCCCAGCCTAGTCGCTGGTGTGGTAGTGTGAAAAACAGAAAAGGCCTTGACTCTGTGTAAGCACTGCTAAGCAGTAACGAAAACATCCTTGTGTTATCAACGCTGTTTTCAGCACAAATCCAAAGCATAGCCCCATACTAGCTACTATGAAGAAAATTGACTCTATCCCAGCCAAAACCAGCACAAAGGATTATTTGCTCCATCACATTCCCTGGAATTGAAGTGAGGCTTCAAATGATGCAAAATAAAATAAAACAATAATTATTTTGAATAATTAGATTTTGACTTAAAAACCAAACTCCACAGGTTAATATTGCTAGATCTAGATAAAAGATGATTTAAAATAATTGGGAGGGATGATTAAAGGGCAAGGGAGGGTGTATAAAAGCTGCAAGGTTAGTAAGAGAGGACAAGAACTCGGGTTCTGAGATTCTTTTGCCAAGATCTTTGGCTTCCTTGGATTTGAGGTTTCCAGCTAAACAGCAGGCAACTAGTAATGGCATCTGCTGGAAAAGGGAACTTGCGATACTAGGTCTGCTTCCCCACAATATTTTTAATCTACTAATCTTGACGAAGATGGCTGTTTTGCAAATAGTCTCATTCTGAGAGAAAAGCCGTTATTATGCATCAGCTTCTTGGAAAACAATAACACAAATGGAAGTTTCTTACAATGGGAGGTCAGTTTATCGTTTGCACATCTTTCTATACTGGACTACGTGCAAGGCCATGGTAGTGCCATTGTTATGAGTGTTGTCATTGCTTTTAGCATTGTTCCCTGCCCAGTCTACATGCTGTTCACAATACCTTTCTCTAGATACCAGATTTATATACCCAAGTGTCAGAAGCTAGGTTGTCAGTCTGCAGATAATCAGCTGTTTTCATCCGCTTTTTCCTTCTCCTTTCTTGCTCATATCCTCTCCACAGAAAGTTACCCTATTTTCTTCTTGGCCCATGATGTAAATTCTGAACTAATAAAGACCTCCTCCATTATGCCAAAGAATGGAGAGTTTGCAATGATTAAGAATGAAAGTGAGAGCTCATGTTTTATCAAAGAAAGGATATATTGAATGGTGGTAAAAAGATCACCTAGCTGGATATATCAGAAGGAACAGAAAGAAATGAAATAAAACATCATAGTATAAATTAGGGTTAATAAAAAGACAAATCTGCTGTAATCTGGAAGCTCACCCACTCAAAATGACAAAGAGGGTAGAAAGGCTGGAGTCTGCTAGTTAACAACAGGATGACTGTGATTCACCAAAGTGACTGCAGAAAAGGCAAACAGAAAGTCTTCAGACATGGTGTTTCCAATGGTGATAAAAGAGTATTAATGTCATCATAAAAAGCATTGTTAAAGCCTAGCATTGTTTAGCCTAGCAAACAGTGTGCTGTAAGGTATATATGGCTTCTCTCTGTAAACCTATCAAGGGAGGAAAAACACTAGTGCTATTGAAGCTTGAAGAAAATGTTGGCATTAAAACAAATGGGTTTAACCATCCATGAGTAAGGCTGGCAATATGAACATCATTTTTAAGTATCAGAAAGAGCAGTTCAAGTTCTGGAGCCACCTCCCATTACAAACTGTGGGGAGATAAAAATTTAAATAGCTTAATGGTGGAGTGTGCTCAGTTTATAAAAGAGTATAATGCAGTAGCCTATGACAGCTCACACTGTGTCCCAACAGCTTTCTTCTAGTAACCATGTTGCTAAAATCACAAGAGGTAGGATTCAGTTGCCTAGCCATAGGTATCCAGTGCCTTTTGAGATACCTTAGGATATCATGGCTGGCCTTCAGCTGCCACTCCTGAAAGGTGTAGGTCTCTCGAATCCTGCATCACATCTGATGGATGCCAGGTGGATGCTTCAGAGTCTCTATGGTATCTCAGATGGCATTAGATGCTTGTGTCTGGGCAGCTGAGTCAAGCCTTGAAAGTTGATAGAGGAGAAGTTAGGAAAGTTAAACTCAGCTTTGCTTATCTCTGGTTTGTAGTGGTAGTGAAATATCAGCACATTATGCTGATATAGTGTGCTCTTGCATCAGCTCATTAGCTTTGATATGTGTTTAAGGTTTTTTTTTATGAACTCATTAAAAATGAAGGAATTAAAATTATATGAAGCATAGTTTGTGAGTTATGTAAAGAAATATCTATTGCTGCTGAATACTAAACTATGCTGTAGAGGACAATATAGGAGCAGCCAACAGAAAATTCTATACAACACAAACTTTTTTTATCACTATCAGGAGTCTATACTGTCCCCTTGCCTTCTGCAACTCTTTCTTCAGTAACCAGTGTTCTCTCACATTTTAAATTGATGGGTAAACAGTGACATCTCCAATCTGAAATGTGTCAGCTTCCTGAGATGCCATTATATGTCTTTTGTAACAGTGTTACAGTATAAGCCCATTTTAGATCTTTGGTACCAATGAATGTTTGTCTTAATGTAATAAAATACAGGATGACTCCAAAGCCTACTGAAATGAATGAAATTAGTTGAATGTTATATTGATTTACTGAGATTTAGAACAAGCTATGCATATGGAAATAGGATTAATTAATTTTTATTGACTGCAATATAAATGGAGAAAATTCTCCAAGCAGAAGTAGAGGTGCCCTTAGAAGTGGGACTGGGTGATATTTAGTGAAACTCTGGAGCTGATATGAGATAAATTTGGCACTCTATGAAAGCAGATCAGCATTCCATTCAAGTTGTCATGCTCCCCTTTCAAAAGTAGACTTTTATCTTTTGCCTTCAGAAGGAAAGCATGTGATTTTTGCAACCAGGTGTTTCTTACATATGCCAATATTATTAATATCAACACATTAATAATATTATTAGAAGATTATCCACTGTGTATAAGGACCTACATAGTATTTGCAATTTCATATGTTAATGAGCTTTGGGGATAAGATGGAAGTTGAAGTAGATTTGTATCTCTACAATAGCATGCAGTGTCCTGACAGCATGCTACTGTTTCTCCATTATATGGGGTAAGATTTATACCAGACTACCAGCACACAAAGTTGATAGCATTATCTTTGGCTATATATTTTATAGGGGAATTTTTTGAATAGAAGAAATTTGCTTGATACTAGATAAGATTTTCTGTGGAAATTATGGAGATGCAACTCAGGTATCCCAGTTGTAAGCTACACCTGGAAAAGGAGAAAGCATTTGACTGAGTGGAGTGGTGATGTCTACTTATGATAGTTCAAGAATGTGTATGAGATACAGGTGATGTACCCTATAATATCACAGCTTTTGTTTTTGGAATTGATTTAGTTTCAGTTCTGGCAATGCTTTACTGTTGCTTCTATTCATTCTGTCTTTGGAGTTTCAGGGATGAGGCCACTGCAGAATTATGGGGTTAATGGCTCTGCTAATTCAATTCTACACTGGTGATTTAGATATTTAATGCACTTGTGAACCAAAGATGTTTTAGATTTTCCATGGCACATCTAGATTCAGCCAACATTTTAATTTTGACTCACTTTATAGTGTGGGATTTTCTTTGTCTTTGAAATCTATTTCATTTCCCTCCTCTTCCTGCTTTAAAATAAACCAACAAACCACATTGCCTTTAGACTGATTTCCTCTGCAGATATATTTTTAGATTGACCAGTGTTACCCTATTATTCCTTAACTCACAGTCTCCTTTGTTTCCTTTTACAGTTAGATGTCCCTAATGTGTTTTGATGTATTTACATTTCCATATGCAACTTTTTCCTTTTTTATAATAAATACTAGGATATGTCGTAAAAGACAAAGAACATAATTCAAATACTTACCTTCTAGAACACATTCTTGATTTAAATAAATCAATAAATAAAAGTTCTCTTGTGCAAAATCCACAGTTCAGTTTAGGCTGAGTAAATATGAAATGTTAAAGCATAATGGTAGGAAAAGCCAATTTGGACACATATTTTGCAGATAGGCGGAATCTATGATGTGATTACATTTAGGCTTACTAGAAAACGAACCATTGCCTGCAGAGACAGGCTTAGGTTACAGCAGAGGAGCTGTTTCTTACTCTAATTTTAAGGGTTTTATGTAGTAGAGATAAACGAGTATTCCCAAGTGGAGTGAAACGTCTTTTGAACTCTGGAATCTCAAAATTGAAATTACATTGTTCTTCTGGTGTAAATGGGTATAGACAGGTAATACAAGGCCAGGTGAATTGTATCAAGGAGGCATTTTTATTAATTTGGCATGCTTACAAATGCTTTTAGTCTGGATGGCAATCAAAGCTCTGAGATTTGAACTAATGTCAAACCCTTAGGACAACTTCTTGGTATTACCACATAGCATGATGCTTGCAGAAAGCTGAAGAAATCTAGCAAGTATCATGTGTTCAATGAGTTTGGCATTCCTAAAGCATTCTTTTGGTTCCCCAAGAGTAAATTGCAAGGGAGAATTAGATGTTCATTTTTACAAATATGAGTGGGTAAAATTCTCAGTTCTGATAAAGGATTGTATATGGAAGTAAATTTTAAATGTATCTGTTTT
Organism: Aquila spilogaster; assembly: GCA_024606505.1. Classification (NCBI taxonomy): domain Eukaryota; kingdom Metazoa; phylum Chordata; class Aves; order Accipitriformes; family Accipitridae; genus Aquila; species Aquila spilogaster. The sequence continues at coordinate 5,067 of JANHGO010007447.1, read as the reverse complement.
TAAATGTTACAGGAAATACAAAGGACTCCATACATGTGCTTAGAGGTAGGATTGATTATTTCTTAGATACGGTTTTATTCCAAAGATCAAGATTTCTTGAAACAGGACTTTGTGATTTACCCTGTTTAAGACCACCACATCAGCCATAGGTACTTTCCCAAATATCAATAGCATGTTATGGGTAAGACGAGAGATACCTGTGATTTTATGCACTCATGCTAACCTGAATGGCTTGTATTTCTAGTAATGGTGAAGTTTTTATTCCATAGATGAAGAAGGAGAGGGAGAAAATTTGATAAATAATTGAGTTTGTTCCAAGCAAATTGGGTGGCACAAAGTAAGGAATATACATGAAAGGTGGTGAAGAGGATGGATTTGCCAGAGCTAAGGAGTGTAGGAGGAGATGAAAGTAGAGATGTGGGTTTGAAAGAAAGCTTTGAAAGAAAGAAGGAGATTTGAGGAGACACACTGAAAGAGAGGAGCCGTAGGGAGCTGAGTTTCAAGTGCAACCGAGCTGAAAGGGTTGAGAGTGAGAATTTGTTATGGAAAATGGGAAATTAAGTTGAGTCTTAGCAGTGAGGATGACAATACAGGACACAGCTGGAGATGTAGGAAGTGGAGAAGCTTCAGGGCCTGGATATGAGGGCTCCACAAGGGAATAATGGGGATTTCAGCAATAAAAAGGCTGTTGTCATCAAACAAGTAATAAGGAAAAGATATGCGATATTATTCATATTGGGTCATATTCTCTTTGAGTTAAGTGGCCTTTACCAAAGAGAGTTTACCTACTGAGGTGCACTACTAAGTGATCTTGAGGATTAATGATATCATAAAAATATAGACATCTTAGGTATAACAGGATCTGTAGAAGGTAGAGAGACAAACCTTTGGGGTATGGCAGAGGAGGTCACCTAAGAGTCTGAGAGAGGTAATTAGCCTGGAGGAAATTGTCTGAGAGAAAATCAAATTAAGAGCTTCAGAATGCAAACTGAGAAATGTCACTGGTTTTTATCAGTTCTGCCTTTCCTAAGGATTTATAAGAGACATTTATTGCACCAAGCAGTTGCTACTATGCTAGTGGGCTACAGATACAGGAGCAGAAAGACCGGTGTTTAGAACCGGTCTTAGATGAACTGGTTTAGATGAAATTGTCTCTTGAGAAAAATGGGTGACTGTCTGTACTTTTAATTTTGTTTTTAAAAATTGATTAAATCAATTTAAATCTTCCATTAAAGCAGAAACAAGTTGAATCCTAATCTCATTTTATCAATGCTCTAGGATTTTAGAAAAAAAATTTGATTTAGCCTCAACTCTATTTTGATGAATCAGCATGCATTTTGAGAAGCCTCATATCTAGGCAGACAGGGCTGCGTTTTTGTTTTGTTTTACAGACTGTGTTTGTTTGTGGTAGGTATGTTCAAATAGACTTTATATTTAATCTAAACCACCACATTTCAGGAAATGATCTAGCGTAAAGTCCGTAGTTTCTATTCTCCTCTGGATTTTACAAAGAGGAAATCACTGTGATTTCTTGTGAAAAGAATGTATTGATTTCTTAAAAGTAGCTAAAGGGTAAAGGTACTTAAAAGAAGTGTGGGTGTTCAGTATCTTTTGAGTTCTCAATAAATTTTTTTAGCCTCTTGCACAGGTTTCATTTACATTGCTCTTTCTTGGCATTAAAAAAAGGACTGGGAGAAAGCTGGTGACTTTTTAAGGACTTCACCGTATTACTTTGCTTCTGTAATTACATTGACTTAAATCAACTGATTTACTCCACTCTGAAACTAAGTAAGCCTTACTCAGCCTTATCGCACATAGTTATCAGCACAGTTCTGTTTTAAAACATTATTGGCTGCAGCAATTACAGTCTTCATAATTTATGATATTATAATATAAGCTCTTTTTTGCCTGGAGCTCCAGAATTTATTTATGTATGTTTTTATTTACATAACATTTATTACTTACGAAAGACACTTCAGTGGTAATGCTGAAGAGCAACAACATGGAATGCATGCACAGAAGAGTGGTTTTAAGTTATGTGCCATCTTCTTTGAGATCATCTTGCGAAGCTGGTAGTTCCAAGCAGCATCCAGAAATGATTCATTCCTTTCTTCTAACTCAGTCTATTCCCATTTCAGTGAACTACTTCATAAATGGCATGTTTTCAGCATGCTCTCTGTGTGTATATTTAGCATTTGGACTTCTATTGATACCACTAGGACTATATGGCTCAATTTCTGTCCGTCCATTCAGAAATACATATCCAAGGAAATGGGGCCATGTAGGAATACAAGTTTGGTATTGGTGAACAGACTCACTTTCTAAAAGTTCTGTTTGCTACTTTACAAACATTCCAGGGCTAAGTAATATGGAGCTGTAAATCTTGCAAATAGTTCCAGTGAGTGTCGGCTCATTGCTTAATGCGTCCAGACTCCTGATTTGATTGTATATTTGTGAGGAACAGTGCACCTTCTTGCTGAATCTTTCTGAGTTACGAGACCCTCAGTGTAGTGTCTAGATTCCATAAGCTGTTGGTGCTCCATGAAATTTATCTTCTATTAGCCAACTAGACCAACATTAAGTACTAAAGAAACAAAACAAAGGTGCTGGTCTTTGTTTGGAGAAGTTAACTGCGATAAATGTGAAAGTCAGTAATTGAATTTAGTAAAATCACTCCCAGAAACCTAACTGGTTTCTGCAGACTTGCAGTTTAAGACTGTGTGTAATGTGAAATTCGTGTGAGTGCTCCAGTTTTTAGGACCTGTTCCTTGCATGTAAGGGTACTTTCAACATGTATGTGCAGTCCCAGGGAAATCAGCAGAAACACTAAAATGAGTAATGGTTCTCAGATTGAGCCTCTGCTTATAATAAGAGTAGTGGGTGGATCTCAGTGCAAACAAAAGCTTGTCAATACACAAGACTGTGGCTTCCGTGGACACATCATCATAATGAAAATCTTATACTTACTCTGTATCTTAAATTCCAATGGAATATCAAGAGTTTTCAAAATGTGATCAATAAGATAACCTTAAAATATGACATATTGAAATACAACATAGTGTCTTGCTTTTAAAAATTAATGGGATCGATACATTTTGTTTAGATGTCCATAATCATGGAATTGATTAATCTTTAATTCTGAAAGGTAAGTGAAAGTGCCAGAAACAATATAATAATACATTAAGATGATCACTATAAACGCAGTGATCCCTATGCCCTAGAGATGCCAGAAAGGAACGTGGTTTTCATAAGTAATGCTTGTTGCTCCGGATGCAGTGTTTCTTCTGCAGGTCGTCCATTCAGCGTGACATATTAATGTCACTGGATTTCTTTTTAGTATCGCTGATTGGATGGTATTCAAGCGTGATTTTTGCTTTGGTTCAGCAAGGTGACGTGTCATGGGCTTCCATAATCATGCGTGACTTGCAGATAAAGGCTAAACAATAATTGAAGCTCAGAGTGAAAGTGTTGGCATCATGTTTTGGCACTATAACTTTAGGTGGTTCCTTGCTTAGACTGTGGTGGCTGGGTAAGATGGTTCTGCTAAGAAGTTGATATTGCAAAACATACCATGCTTGACTTAAGCAGACTGCTTCAGAGGCAGTTTAACCAACTTCATGCCAATTAATGGAAGAGTTGTACAGTATTTAGCAGGAGTTTAGCAGCAATTTTTTCTTTTTTTTTTTTTCCAGTCAGTGTGATCATAACTGTCGGGGGACCATAGGCCAACTCTGTCAGCATCTACTGATAAGTTTTGAACATGGACTTCTGTGTCAGGCAGAGTGATGCATTATAGAATATTTTACTCGTGCTACTCCTATCAGGGAAGGAGATGGTCCCACTTTGCAAACAAACTTGCCTCGACTGTAAATGCTTATGGAACACTTTCTTCCTGAAGTATTATTCAATTATAGGTGGTACAAGATGATTTGTACCACCCTGAAGCAAAGCTTGTTAAAAACAACCAGCTAATGTTAGTAATAAAAGTGATGTCCCAGCAAAGTGTGTCTCTAATATAACCTTAATAATCCTTCCACTGCCTTCTGAATAGTATATTTGTTTTGAAAAATGTTATTTTGGGTGAGTCAGAGCAATTTGTGAATTTAGGTTAGAGTGAATATATTCTCCTGAAGAAACTATCATGAAAAAGAATCATGCTTCATTGTAATTACATAGCCATGCCTTATACACTTTACAGTACCCATGCCAAGATTTGAGAGCTTATTTGCTAATTGCAGATGAATATGCCACTTAATTAATTAGGTGCTACACACCCTCAATTGTATGTATCTATCATACTGATTTAATTTATAGTGATACCTTTGTCTGGATAATTTATTGTCCATGGAGGGAGGTAAATCACACTGTTTGTTTAGGGCATCTAATTTAGGTGTGATTTAGGACACCAGAAGTTAGAAACTTCAGTTTCCTGTGTTGGGGGAGAATAGCAGGTATCTCCAGAGGGCAATTCAAAGCTTATACTTCTGGACACATGAATACAATCCTCCTTGTGACCAGTAGGGATGAAATTAAAGAGTTTATCTTATGAAACAGGGTGAGTACTAATCACTAGGCATTCTCATGAGTTGTCAGAACCTTGGATTCAATTCCTCCTCATCCTAGTCTTTTTATGTGTCCATGGAGGCACCTAACCTCATCCTCTCTCTCTTTCTGCATCCAGCTCCTATTAATGATGTCACTGTCCTCAGTCCTACAAGATGACAGTCATCTGTATCTTGAAAATCTGATTCTTGCTTGCTGAAATTTGATTGTAATTTTGTACACTCTTTGGGACAATGTATAGTTTGCTTATTTTCTCTTTTGTATCATTATCTGCATGCCATAGAAAAACATGAATCATCTGTGCTTTAGGAATGACCATAACTGGAGCATAGAAATGATTTGGTATTGTGGTGTGTTGACCCTGGCTGGGTGCCAGGTGCCCACCAAAGCTGCTCTATCACTTCGCCTCCTCAGCTGGACAGGGGGAAGAAAATATAACAAAAGGCTCATGGGTCAAGATAAGGACAGTTTAATAAAGTGAAAGCAAAGGTCGCGCGCGAAAGC
>JANHGO010007446.1:0-20004 GCA_024606505.1 Aquila spilogaster | reverse complement strand
TGCCCCGGCTATGCCCCCCCACCTCCCAGGTTCCTGTAAAAATTAACTCTATCCCAGCTGAACCCAGGACAACATGTAGTGATAGGACAAGGGGTAATGGCTTTAAACTGAAAGAGGGTAGATTTAGATTAGAGGTAAGGAAGAAGTTCTTCGCTGTGAGGGTGGTGAGGCAGTGGAACAGGTTGCCCAGAGAGGTTGTGGATGCCCCATCCCTGGAAGTGTTCAAGCCCAGGCTGGATGGGGCTTTGAGCAGCCTGGTCTAGTGGAAGGTGTCCCTGCCAATGGCAGGGGGGTTGGAACTAGATGATCTTTAAGGTCCCTTCCAACCCAAACCATTCTAGGATTCTGTGTGGCTTGGTTATAAGGGCTTGTTTGAGTTAAACTTTGCTGGGTTCAAGGGAGTGTGAGATAAGAGCTGCTTTCCTTTCATACGTGGTCATCCATGCAAGAAGACGGTGCGAACTCTGAACTTGGGTAAGAAATCACATAGCTGGGGGATACCAGGGTATGAATGGACAGCCTCAAGAGAGGGGCTGTGCTAGAAGGCTGTAGCAGGAAGGAGGGATGTTGTGTCAGCATGACTGCTGCCTGTAGCTCTGTGACCCTGCTGGCCTGATGCACTTGATCACAGCGGACCATGGTGAGAGTCAACACTGACAGGAAGTGAGGTGCCATATGAGTCACTCTAGGCTTGGTGGTAGCATTAGGAAGGCAGCTGCCTAACAATGCGACCACCTGCCCACACCTAGCCTGTTTCAAAGACAATATGGTCCACACCTACCCACTCCATTCCTCCCTTTCTTCAGTACACTGTGAGTCTTTGGATGTTCTTCTTTGCCCTCTTTTGTTTTGGCCTCTAGGGAATTTAGTAGTTGAAGAATCTTGTGTTCCAGAACTTGATCAAATTTTAATGGTACAGTCTGATTTTCACCCTAAACTTGGAAGAGCATGCAAAATCATTTGTGCCACTAAGCTCTGCAAAGTAGTCTCCGCAATTGACACAAATGAATTACCTAATTCAGAGAGTTTCTTAAGCCATAGGTATGTTCCTGGGCGGCTCTCTGGTATGGCTCTTCAAATGGAGAGTTGGGTGGAAATAATGGAAAGGCCAAGAAGTGTGTTCATTGAATCTACACTTACATTCAGAGGTGATACAAGACGATTGGTTTTGCTTTGCACCAGGGTTCCTGATGCTCTCTCAGACCAAGTTGTTCAATCTTGATTAATATTCTTCCTTAATAAAACAGATTATGTTGGCTTTCCTGCCTTGAAGGTCCTCTCCCGTATAAATGAGGGAGACTTTAACCCTTGCTTAGTTGTTCTGTGGCTGCCTGTAGGGTCTTCCAGGATATACCTACGCCATGCTGCTTAGGCACAGCATTGTCCTTGTTTACCGTACGTAGCCCACAGACCTTGGTCAAGGCCCTTTTCTTCAAGCAGCCTGGCAGATCTTAAGCAAAATGCCACTGTGATATAATCTGGTGACATTTTTCAGACTGTTTCTGTTGCACTTGGAGGCAGCCCAGCAGTCACTCAGCAGCAGGCTGCAAAATACATGTGGGAGTGATCTCTTTTTCTGGACAATACACACCTGTCAGAGCTAGTTGTGTTACAGATAGGATCATTTCTGACTTCCACATTTGAAAACACTGTGCCTGTATGAGCCCTGACCTGTACTTGGGGTCACACAACCCCAGAGAACTGGAAAACTCCTCAAAGGTCATTGGAATAAACCTAAGGTGATGTACAAATGCTGTGTTTGGACAAGATGACCAGGAGGGGCCAGAAGAGTAATAGCCCCAGCCTCAGTTGAGGTCATTTCCTTGCAGCAGAAGCAAGCATGTAGGCTACATTTGTAGTCTGAGCTTCATTTGTAGTGTTTGGGTTTCGGTTTTTGGGTTAGTTTTTTTTTTTTTGGAGGGGTGGCTTCAGGGCCTGTGCCAGATGCTGAGTGCCCCACTGTTCATCTTGGAATGATGAAGCTACAACGAAGCTGTGTTGCTCTTCTGCAGCACCTGCTGTTCTCAGCAGCAGTTGAGTGTTTGTGCTTTTTTCTCTGGGCTCTCAAGGTCTGTGTGGGACTGGTGGTTGCAGGTGCTGTGCAAGGGGCCAAGAGCAAGGTTGCTGGGAAGATGCTGTATAGTCTGACTTCATGGGTAAGCACAAACCCAGGGGTTTGAAGCAGTTGCTTCTTAGTATAAAATTCAAGAAAATCCTCTCACAGAGAACATGTGAGCTATGGAAATGAAATTACTGACTAGCGTTTCAGCAGTGTCCTCCTTTGTTTTCTGTAGGAGGATAAAGCATGGGTCTGGTGATCACCATGCAGTGAAGGTGTAGGTCTTAACAGAGGGGAAGGATCTTGATTACTTTTAGGATGTCTAGTTGGTAGGGAAACTGAGAATTAGGGATTACATTTTAAAAATGAAAAAGCAGATCATGTCTGCCTGGTTGTAACGAAGCTTTGTTGGAAAATAAACAGTTGACAGTAGCAAGGTGCAAACCACTGTTGTGTATAACTTTGTACTTACAATTTTTTAAAATCATTTTACAGTCTGCTAAACTACGCAAGTTGCCACCCTTTCTCACCATTTCTCTCCTGAGATTTAACTTTGACTTTGAGAAGTGTGAACGATACAAGGAAACAAGCTGCTATACGTTCCCTATCCAGATAAATTTGAAGCCTTTTTGTGAGCAGGTTTGTACTGTTACATTTGTTAAAGTTTCTATATACTCTGCAGAGAACCGATATCTCAAGGCCAAGTTCTCTTTTATTTTGCATTTTGTCAGGGCAAGGAATTCGAGAAACTTTGTGGGGTTCTCCTCTGTGCCCGATTCCAAGTTTTTGGAATTCCAATTTGTTTCTGAAATACCACTTTCTAACTGAGTGGGAAATACCTTGTAGCTATACAGGGGGAAAGGGTATAATAATGACCTAAAACTTAATCTGATATTTGTTTGAAAGGAAGATTATCACCTGGATATTGAAATTCATTTTTGTATTGTCATTATCTGATAATGTCATGTATAAATTTTGCTATATATGTTTCAGGTGCCTGTAGTTATTTCATTTTTCTTAGGAATCTGTCTTTGCATTTATATATATGTATTTTGATTATAAACTGAGCTATACCAGTGCTTGATGCCAATTTTTGATCCTTAAAATATGTAAAGAATATACTTAATAGAGGCACTGTTCTTGAAAAAGAAATTTTTCTGATCGAAATGTTGCAGTGCAAGCTTGGAAATTTTTCAGTGTTTGCATTTGAGGAAGTCTTTTTTTTTCATTTGGTTTGTGTATATAAATGTGTTGCTTGTTTTTTCTCTAGTCCTTTTAAGCAAAATAAGCCTGGTTATGAGCAAGCAGGTTGAGCTGTTCTATTATTTTCATCAGTATGTCATTATTTTAAACTTTGAATTTCTAATATTGTTCAGAATCATGCTTAAAAAGTTGCTTAATTAAGCCTGTGCCTTGGTCCTTAGTTTGTGTCAGTCTGTACTTGTGTTCCCCAGCACTGAAAAGCCATTTCAGTCTCTGCGTATGCGAATGCACAGTGAGAAATATCTGAAGCTATGCTGATGGTGTAAAACTGTCCTTATATGAAAGACTTACTGATATATGTTATTGTTACTATTATTGTTTTTCTTTTTAAAGACTGAAATGGATGATTCGGAGTACATGTATGAGCTCTTCTCTGTTATTATACATAAAGGCGGCTGCTATGGAGGACACTATCATGTTTATATCAGAGATGTGGATGAATTAGGAAACTGGCAATTACAAGTAAGTCCTAAAGGTTTTTCTTCCTTGCTTGATATGTCTCATTTTTCAGAAAAATATTAAGAGCTAGTGGATGAAATGTATATCCAAAGTAATGAATATTTTAGCGAGGCATTTGGTCTCTTACCTCATTGAGAAGGCTAGTTTTCCACAGTATGTGATCTCTATCAAAATTTTATTGCAAATTTTAGCTTTCCAATCTGCTGAACTATCTCACTTTACTGGGCTCACTTTTTCTGTCCCAAATGAATTAATATCTTTGCTCAAGACTAGCACAGTTATTTTAGTGGATGACACTGGCTGGCTGTAAATAATGCAAATGCTTTTTCTGTTAAAAAAACCGATGGTGGATATTCTGTATGACAATATACAGTCAGTAGCGGGTGGCAGAGGTAGCTTATCAGAACTTCCTTCACACTTCTAAATTGTGCATGCTAATGTTAGTACAGACGATAATCGAAAACTGCTAGTTGTGTGTGAAGCAACAGTATTTGTGAGTCTTTTTATTTTTCTTATATAGGAAGAAGAAGATAGGCTGATTGAAGATACGGCTTTAAGAGATAATGAAAATGCCAAAGAAGTAGAAAATCCATTGGCGGTGTTGAAAGGGATTTTGTCAGAGGTATGGTATGTAATGAGTTTATTGCTTTGATATTGATGTTTGGGAACATAGAAGAAGGGATTAGTCTATGCAAGAGTGGGCAGGTTTAGTTGTACAGAACTCTTCTGAGCTTATTGTGAAGCACATAACCAGACTTTAATACTAATAGTGGCTCTTCATACAGAAAATGGCCCTTTTTGAGTATTTCTGAAGTTGCTTACCTAAGCTGTTGCAAAAGGTGAATTTTACATTGTTTTATTAACAAACAGGAGTGATTTAAGCACTTCAGAATTGGCTGCTTTGTGTTGATCCCTTGACTTTTGTAGCCTTCGTTATCCTTGGTTTTGTATTTCTCTGTAGGAAGAATCTAAACAAATGCCCGTGGATCAATTAGGGCAGAAATTATTGGAGAAAAAAGGGATGTCCTGGAATAAGAAATACCGAAAACAGTATGGAGCATTACGAAAGGTAATATGCATGTATGTTAGTTTGTTTTTACTGTTAAGATAACTTTACATTTATATTCCTATTGAATAGTCAGTAGGATGGTAATTGAAAATACTGGCCCTTGGACTAGCAAGATAGAGCACGTGTAAGAGAGGTTTGTAAGATAAATTAGTAGACTGGAGAACATGGACAAGATTCTAGAGGGATTGTCTGCCTGAAAGCTTGTATCTTTTTTTTCCATCTGTATGGTTGGCCTATAAAAGAATTAACCTTACCTGCTGAACCTTGGTTCACTTGTGTCTGTGGATGAAGCTGCAACAACAGTACTACCACTTGAACACAGAAACACTGATGAGAATTAAAGAAGAAATACAGTACCTCTTCACAGTCATAACAGAAATGAGGTTTTGAAAATGTATGCCACTTCTTGGTTGATGAGGGCATATCCATAAAATTAACACTTCCAGTAAAATCTTGTCGAGTAGTTTACTGTATTTTCTAATGCTTTAAGGAAATACTTGAGCGTTTGTGTTATAGATATGTGGAAAATTGATGTTTGACTGTTTTTAGACTAGAACCAGCAATGCAGTTTTCACAACAATTATTTAAAAGTAGTTGTGAAATCTGAATGTGAATCTTCACTGGAGGTAGATGCTTTTCTGACTTTGACAGGGAAGTGATAGAAACAAGTTGTGAGCAACCCAGTATTAACCATTTCAAAGTTTGAGTGCTATTGTGAATATTACTAAAGCTGACTTTTCACAAGTGCTGGATCTATACCAAAAGCATATTGATCAGTGCAATACTTGCCTTATTGAAATAACTGTAAATTGTTTTACACTTTTTGAAGTATCAAATGAGTTTCTGATTACAGTTGAAACTGAAATTCAGATTTTGGGGGGTTGTTTTTGTTTGGGTTTTTTTTTTTTGAGGGGGGTTGGGTGGGTTGGGTGGTTTGTGGAGTTTGGGGGGGGACTGGAGTGTGGTTGGTGTCCAACCCGTCCCTCGCCATCTCTCAAGAGCCGTGATTTTGTTTTGTGTAATTTGGACACTAATCTTGTTTGAAGTATCTGCATACCGCTAAAATGAAAGTAGACAACAGAGTGGATAAGCTGGGCGAAATGGAACGAGTAGGTTTTAAGTTCTTGAGCTGCCACAATGAGCAGCATTAATTTGGGTAAGGTACAGCTCAGCAGACCAGAATTGAGCTCAAGATCCCTGGCTGGTAAATACAGAAGGGAGCAATGCCGCACATACTAGGGTGTGGATGTAAAAGAGCTAAACTAGTTGGGATGTTACTGTGTGTCTGATAAAGCAGAAGCTTTTTGATTGGCATAGAGTATCACTCCTTATGCTACCTTTCCCAGAACAGAGAGTATGCACTTGTGAGAAGTGTTTTAAAGGACTCCAGTGTCTCAAGCAATCCTTGAAATTCAGAAGTTAATCTGATTTAATTCTTAGTGATGCATGTATGTTGAAAACAATTCTTTTGCAATTTCTTGCCTGGTAGTTTGAAGTTATATAAGAAATGAAGTGAGCAACAGCATATAAAAAATCAGACAGATAAGTGGTGGTAGGGGAATTACATTTTCTGTCTAAACTGAGGAAGTACGTGAGGAAGTATCATAAAACCAAGTTTGAAGGGGTTGGGCTTGTGTATCAGTTTGAGAATGAATCAGGTGAAGTAGCTAATGCAGGTTGCTGTATTTAAAACTGAGTATCTTCTTCATCTTGTTGTTGCTTTTGTTTTAGTATTTGCAGAATCATCCTCACATATTTCAATTCAGTCCTGATGAAAATAAGGTTGGTCTGAAGGAAAAACACAAGCTCCTGTTTAAGTCAGATTCTCAAGGACAAGGTCTCCAAAGCCCTCCTCAGAAGAATGATGTTCAGTGGAATTCAGAAAAAAAACCTACAAGGCTAAGGGACAGTTCTGGTTGCCATTGGTTTGATCTGAATGATTCAAAGGTCCAGCCAATCAAGGAGATGGATATTGAGAAACAATTTCAGGGTAAAGAGAGCGCCTACATGCTGTTTTATCGAAAATCTCAGTTAAAAAGACCGCCTGAAGGTACACAAAGCTCATCGTGATATTCTGGGGGCTTCCTTCATTGGCAGTTTGTTTTCTGGAGGGCAAAGGGCCTTTCTGTCCTTTCCAAAAGTTGAAGATAGAGTTTTCTTTCTAGTGCTCATTTGAAAAAGAAAAAAAAGGGGGGGGGGGTTAACCAAGATACACAGAGGTTGCCTCCAAGGAGGTGGTGACCAGTTAACTGGCTGTAGCTGACACTAACGTTTTTCTAGTACGCTTCACAAATACCAGCAGAACATCTACTGAAACAAATACACGTTGTTGCTAACGGCATTTGTGTATCATTTTCCCTGAGGGAAAGATTGATGGGAAGAAGTAAAAGCACTTGTTTGTTCTTTGTATCATCTTGTGGTTTAATTTTCTCTGTTACGAAAGGATACAACATTATTGCTCTGAATTTTCAATGGTTACCCTACTGTAATATCTCATCTTGATCACTTTTATTGTTTGCCAAAACACATTTTAAGCAGCCGAGGCCAAACTAGCCTATATTGTTTGTTGCAGCGCGAGGAAATCCAAGGTACCAAATTCCTGAACACCTTCTGAATGAAATGAATGCTGCTAATACTGAGCTGCAAAAAAAGAGGTATATTAATGTAACTGTACCAGTCTCTTAAACAGCATTCTTAATCTGCAGATATCCAAAGTGATTTAAAATGAAAGAAACTCATTGAGTAGAGCCAGATACTAAAATGATTCAATGTCATAGAGATTAATTGAGGAATACAACTTGTATGTCCAGATTCTGCCTTCTGCTGGTTCCCTGCCTCCCTGTTAGTGGTGTCACTAGGTGTTCTACAGAATTTCATGGGAAACTTACTTACAGTTTAAAATTATACCTTTTTTTGTGAAAATCAGGGCAATTCTGGAAGGAGGATGGAATATGTTATCATAATTATGTTTATAGAGGGAGTTCTCCTTTGGGAGAAGGGGAATGACTTGCTTTACTGTGAAACAACAGATAAATGGTATCCTTTGCCAGAAACGTAGAGGAAAGAGATAGTGGTATTCAGGTTGGTTGAAACTCCTCCTTCTGTTGAGGAACACACAGAACTGATGATATGCCTGAATCACAGTAAAGCTATCAAAATACAGGCACACACACGAGACACAAGTCCTGTGTGATATATCTCCTCTGTGCAAGTTTCACTCCTTTATTTTTTAAATGGCATATTTGCTGCTATGTTTAGTTAATAGAACTGCATAAAGGTATAAAGGAGGAAGGCATGGCTGTGTCTGTCCTCACTCAGTTTCCATGCAGTTTTTCTGTCTGCGTTTCAACAGAGTACTGATCTGGAACACAGCCTGAAAAAAACTACAGTCTCCATATCCCTAAAAATGAAGTTTGCCATTCTGTTTAGAAAGGTAGAAGCAAGGTGTAGAAACACACAGAACGTACTGTTATAGTGCTTATGTGGAAGATGTCTACGCTAGCTCTGTATTGCACAACGTGTAAATCACTGTCATCTTTGAGCACCTCTTTGCATACCCCTTGATGGAGGGGGGAATGTGACAGTGAATTTAGCCATGAGGGTATCAGTTCCAGGACAACTGCACAGAAGCATCTCTGTGATAAGCTAGCCGTTTTTGGGGTGTTAAATTCACTGGTTTATTATTGTGTTATTCTTTCAAAGAGCGGAATGTGATTCAGCAAACAATGGCATTGATTTACATCTCCATTTGAGCTCATGTTATAAATTTCACAATGGGGCTTTGCATCCTTCACTTACTTGGAAAGAGGGTGTTGTGGATTTGACTATTGATAGAAGAAAAACGCTAGGAGACCTTCGACAATCAGTATTCCAGGTATTTGCTATGTTAAATGAATTCAAACACTTAGTTATAAATTTTCAACAGTAAATATAGTTTTAGGGGGCTAAAAACTACATGTGTTTACACAGGAGGAAACATTAGTTTGAGGTCTGTTCTCGAAGGGTTGAAGAAACCGTGAAATTGATGTAACATTAACTATGTAGACTTTAAAGCTCTCATAAGCTAATAATTTATATTTGGGCAGCACATACATGGACATGGATTGACACTTTGCAGAACTCCAGACTTACTCTTAACATTTCAGTTTGTGACAGATTTGTCTTTGTATTTTCTAGGAGCTAGCTGGCCTTAAAAGGAAATAATCAGAGTAGTTTAAGAAAAAAGAAAATTAGTTAAAAGATATTTATCTTAACTCTTGAAAGTGTTATCTTTGCATTTATTCTCTACTTTGTTAAAGGAATATGACAATTTATAAAATGCTTTTTCATAGATATCTAAATCAAAGCTAACTCAATGTCAGGAAACGCTGCTTTCCCTGTAGCTCTGCCTAGCGCAGCGCTCTCCCCCTCTCTTGCGCCACCCCGCCGCCCCCCGCGCCCTCTCTCTCTCGCCCGCCATCTCCCCACCGCTCTGGCCACCTCTCGCTCTCGCGCCCCCTCGCTCTCCCCCTCCGGCTGTCTCGCTGTTGCTCGCGCCCGCTCTCCCCCACTTGCCCCCACTCTCTGTCTGTCATCTGTATCTATCTATCTATCATCTATATCTATCTAATTTATTATTATTTTTTTAATTCTTCCTAATTAGATGTTGGAATCTTGGGAAGGGGACATGATTCTCAGTATTGCCAAGCCTTTACCAGCAGGACTGCATCTTTACCAGATACTTGATGGTAAGACTATTGCATACAAGGCTTCCATGTTACTTATATGTTGTATTTACTGCAGACATCGAGGATTTCATATGTAAAACATCTTGGAGACGTGTATTACTGAACACTCTTCAAGCTCAAACTTACATGCAAGTCCACTGCCAAGTTATTTAGGATACTCTTACGAGTGAAATATGAAGAGTTTTGATACCTTTATATGTAATCTTTGTTGTGAAGTGCAGTAAGACTGCAGATCTTATGCAAGTTAAACGTATTTGCTGACAAAAATACATCAGTCTGTATTTTGACCTTGATTGCTTATGGATGTTTGCTTTCATAGTATTTACCTAGTAGGTGGAGGAGAGGGTATAAGAGAGGAACCAGGGTGACATCAAAGAAAAATGTAGATTAGACCTAAGCTGAAGTAGGAATTTTTGTAAAGGAAAATACTTACATAGAGAGTATGTTAATTTATTAAGAGTACATTAGTATTTTAAAATCATGAGTTCTGTCTCCAGCTTTGCGTTGTTACGCAATTATAGGTGTTAGTCTTCAAAAGCCT
Source organism: Aquila spilogaster (assembly GCA_024606505.1). NCBI lineage: Eukaryota > Metazoa > Chordata > Aves > Accipitriformes > Accipitridae > Aquila > Aquila spilogaster. Next base: position 9,886 of record JANHGO010007446.1, on the reverse strand, counting down.
TTTCAGCCATTTAAAAATTCTATAGCCTTTGTGGTCTGTTTCAGAAAATTAGGGTTCTACCAGAACATAACCCAACTTTCCATGATGTTGACGTCAAAATACAGAGGCACTCATAGCTGCTGTAAATATTCCTCAGGACGCTAGTACAGTTCTTTAAATGACAGTGACTTAAAAAATCTGAATCTGACTTACGGTAGGAAGGTAAAAGAAACTGCAGCATGGGCATTAGTATTTCAAAGAATGGGCTTGGAATGTACAGTATGTGACTCGTTTATTAAATCCAACCTTTTTATTTTAGATCTATTGATTTGCTCTTAAACTTTATGTAGATAATCCTGACCGAGCAGCTTTGCCAACTGCTAACTTGGGCCTCAGTTTGCAAGGGAAATTGAATTGAAACCTTTGTGCTGCAGCCCTCTTTACTCAGTGAGAGTGCTGTAGGGGTGTGTACCCACTTGCGTTGCTCTTGCTACATGAGTGAAGCCTAACTTACCCACTGTAAATGCTGAACACAGAGCAGCTTTTGTAATGATATGCTTGAGCCAGAGTAGAATGTGCCAGCATATTTCAGTTTACCAGCTGACCCAACTTTTGTGGGGGGCAAGAACTTGATGATTTGCTCCTTTTTAGGAGATGAGCTGACACTGGATGGCATTGGGCTGGCTGATGGAGCAGACATCTTTGTGTGGAATGGAAAAGAGGTAAAAGAACCAAATACCCTCTCTCCTTGTCAGTGTCTGGAGATTGCATCTTACCTCTTCAGAAGTTTTGGAAATGTTGATCTGTTCTGCAGATGTGCTACTGACATACCAGCATTAGCTTTGGGGACACCTCTTCAGCCTCATCTAGGATACTATGTTTTTACAGCTTGTCAGTAGACCTTGAGGGATGTATGTTGTGCTGCTTGATAAAATTATAAACAGAATTATAGCATGCAGAATGCGATATGGGCAGATTGATGGTGCCTGTAGATATCCAATGCCAGTTACATTGGAGTGTATTCTGAAAACATCTGGTGCCTCTTGGAAGGAGATCAGTTGATAGTAATGCAATAACAAAAACTTATGCCCTGTGGTCAATCATTCCACATATAAAATTAGACCTGTCAATGACTACTTCTCTGTATAGTCTCCCTGAAATACTGTGCTCCTTTTCTAGTGTTGCATCTTCCTTCTTAATATTAAGGCTTCTGCTTAACTTTCAAATACTTGCCTCAGCAGTTATGTAACACAGCATTTATTCCATCTCTGTAATGGAATAAAATTTTACTTTTAAAAGAGTTTTGTCATAAAAGTATACATTTTCTTTCTGATTTATCAAAAAAAACCCCAAAACCTAAACCAAACCAGAAGAAAACATCTAGTAACAGAGTCACTCTTGTCTTGGTTGTACTTGTGGTCTTCACTACTCCAGCTTTCTGTGTGATTAAATTGCCTTCAGCAAGGAACTATATTCTTTGCCTAGGTTGAATATCAGAAAGGCCAGATTTTAAAATCTCTTTTGATCTGCTTCAGTCACACTTTTGGGTAGTTCTTTAATATCCTGAGGGGCTAAATTCCTCTGTTAATCTGATGGAGACCAAGTGTGCACTGGTTTCCCTGCTACTGTTACCGATATATTTACTATGCATGCAGACTTGGAACAGACCTTAGCATTATGTTTTCTTTTCCCAACACCCTTGAGTTACTCTAGTTGTTTGTTCAGTAGGCATTTGGTCAAAGGTTGTTTATTTCTAATGAGGAGAGAGGGTCCATCTTTTTGTCTCAGTAATTTTATTGTTGTCATTTATTGCTGTCCAGTCTTTTCTGTATTTTATTGATCACCACTGCATAAATCTTGCATTCCTTACTTCAGGTTGGTGGAACAAAGGTCATGACGGGTGCTGATCATGAACCTGTGGTCATAAACGTTCTTCGTTTAGCAGAGTATAACGAAGGAGGGAAGGGTCAGCATTTCACAGAATCGCAGCACGTCTTTTCATGCAGCACAAAACTGGGTGATCTGCGCAGAGCCTTAGCACCGTCAGGAGGAATCATTCTAAAGAACGGCTCAGGACCAGATAAAGAAGCCAAGAACTGGGAAGTCTTTCTTGAAGAAGATATGAAGGAAACAGTGAAAGGTGTTGGCCTGATGGATGGATGCTCAGTACTAATCTTAGACAGCCATGACCAGAGGTAACCATTTTGATTACAAGTCTAATTAAACAAAAAAGCAATTTTGGCAAAATCAGTTCAGTTAAAATTATGCTAGCTGTATATATTCTTTTAACTACTTGTCACTTTGAGCTTTTTAATTCAAGATAATATAATCTTAAGTTTTGGAGGTCAGGTGCTTATCAACTATTAGATATTTCTTTGCTCTCGAAGTGCACATGTAGTCACATCCTTTGACTTACACTTGTAAAGGGGAAAAACCTAGGGAGAACAACTTGTGCCCAGTGTGCTGGCACATCTTCGGCATAACCTGAATTTCTGAGGCTTGAGCTGCATGGTTCACTGAGGGACTTGGTGGGATGAGAGAACAGAGCAATATCAGAAGAGTATGCAGCTCTGCTCAATCTGCCAGTTGAATCTGAAGTTGGCAGGGGCAAATTTCTGGTCTCGTTTTGTTTCCCGCTGTATAGCCCTGAGGTTAGGTTCCCATTTTCAGAGACGTGTATGTGCTCGTTACCCAAATTATGACTTCCTAGTTAAAACAGTAAGAAAAAATTGAGATTAAATCAAGCAGTGAGAGGGTTCTACACCAAGGACTGTTTCTGTGTTTATATACGGTAGCAGAAAGAGAGAGAAAATCTCAAATTTTTACTTATAAGTAGGTATGCTTTTACAGTATTTTTTCCAGAAGCCTTAAATCCAGCCTCAGAAAGTGACTTTAGACTCTGAAGTACCTTCAGAAGCTCAAGTCCCATTGAAAGCCAGTTGCCAAAACATAGTTTTTACTGGTTTACTCAGTAACCAGCCCAGAGGTGCCTGGATGCTGCCTGAGGCCTCTGACTCTTACTCTATAACATGCCATCACTATTAATGACCTAGGCATTATCACTTTGAGAGCTTTGGTATTTAGCAGTCTAGCCCAGACAATGTGTAGTTTTCCTGTCTTTGACCATCTTTGCACTGCTCGTTTTTACAGCTTCGTGAATATGTCAAGTGGCAATTTGACTGCTTTTACATATGACATCAGCTGGCTCCAAGTTAAAAACTTCTGCAGAACACAAGATGAAGAGAAACATGTTAAAATTACTGCCACTATTGAAACAGTAAGGAGTCTGATTGTTCAGGGATATAACACAGGCTGTTTCCCTGAAAAGCTTGGCCAGTGCACTTGGGCCAATTAATTGGATTTAGTGGATTTAGCCTTGAGGCTGAAGTTTTTCTGTGATGAAAATAGTGTGCAACTCAGAGTTACTGTTACTGGGATACTTAGACTGCTGTGTAATAAGACTGTAGCATGGGTAGCTTAAACCAGTGTAGTCTACATTAGTGTGTTTTAGTGTGAAACAATTTTCTCTTTGGACTGTCCTGTAAATGTATGTTTGTTGAGGCTATGTCAGTAAACAAAACCTAAAAGAGGAGGAAAGTATTATTTCTTGCTTTCAACATAGGATAGGAAAAAATGCTGGTTTTCCCCAAGGGGTGGGCTTTTCTAGTACCTTTTCTGCCTTTTAAGTTATTTCTTGTTACAGAAAATAAGAAGTACTACTTAGTTTTGCTCACAAAATTACTATTTGTGAAATATTAGTCTTCTGGTAAAACCAAATATTAAATACCACTTTCTTTTCTTTGGAATACTGTTTTTAAGGAAAATTTCCACAAATGTGTTATGATACCAGTACATTTATTTATTATATATATTCGGTAAGATAATGTTAAATGTATTCTCATCTGTATATAGTGTTAACAGGAATAAGAAAATAACTAGGATGCATTTCAAGTGAAGGCTGTCCTTTGTGGACTGGCATTTGAACAGCAGGTGTGTTACTGGCATCCTGTGTTAGAGGTGTTAATATTGCTTTCTTTTAGGTAATGTCTGATATCAAAATGAAAGCAATACGGGAATTTCAGCTAGAGGAGGAGCTAGGTAAGTGTTCAGCTGCTTTACTTTTAGATCTGATAACGTTAGAATTTACTGGCTGGCATCCTGCTTTTTGCATCAGTCCGTTCAAAACAGCAAATCCATTGCTGTTAGGAGTTTTTTGGGAAGGAAGGAGAGTGCAAAGGACTTAAAATTCATCTAATTCTGAAGAAAATTACTATTTTTCCTAGCTTAAAAATGAATCAGTGTAAGTCTTGATTAAAATACATTTTATGAAGCTCTTACTTTTTCAGAAGCTGTTTGAGTAGGAATAATCATGTTGCTTTACTGAAATATTACACTCAGAATTGAAGAAGAATGTTTTTTTTTTTTAACCTTATTCCTTTCTTTGAGACACTCCAGTTTTCTTTCTTTGAAGTTTTTGTTGATGTCTTTACCTTTGGAAGCACTTGGTCGGTTTTGTAGTATTACTGATTGTGGCTAACAGCTGTCTTCAAAAAGAAAGTAATCTTTCACTGAAAGGATAAAAACTAAGACTGTTCATGAAGTCTCTAGGAATCTCTCTCCAGTTGTACTTTTGATCTAATACCTCCAGATGGAGGCCTCTAAGATAAACCTGTTGTCATTAATCTTAAATACGTTCTCTGTCTAAACTTCTGAGCCAAATTTCTTCTTATTTGACTTACTTAATATATCCATCTCTCTTTCCTCCCCTTTTTGTTACAGCAAATGACAGCTGTCTTAGACCTGTTAGCGGAAATGGGAAACTTCTGTCTCCAGGTAAATATATTTAATCATCATTCTGTAACAAGTTCAATTGGGAGACTTTAAGCTTCCCTTTGTCCTCTCCTGGGCGAAGTACACACACATAACTCCACTGATTTCCAGACTTAACTGAAGCAGTTGTGTGGGGTGTTTTTTTCCAGTTTTACTGTTTATTAGTAGTACCAATACAAAGGTAAAACTTAAACTTAAGTGTTCAGCTTGGTTTTATTACTTGCATCCCTAATGAGTAAAACTGATTAGCATACCTGCTGTTGTTTATCGACCACTGGCCGTATGCTTCAAGGCTGTGGGAATTAATAGAAAATTCTTTTTCCCATATTTATTTTATAAATTGAAAAATCTCTACATTATCTGTTTTGAATCATATTTAATACATTTACAGAGCAAATTTCTAGATATTCCAGGAAGCAGAGTCCTTGTTCCATGTGTTTCTAACCTATATTTCCTGAAACAAAATGGACTAAATATATTTGTTAAAGTTTGATGCGTAAAATTGGATTTCAGAACAGCTTGAGCAGCAAACTTGATTGAGTCCTGTGGTGATGGAGGAAGCACTATTAGGTTCCTGTTTACTATGAGAAGGCAGCTTGTGTCTGTGGTGTATTAAGCCCACTGAATAACATGTGGATTTCTGCTTCCATAAGAGTGGAGGAACATGTTCATGCCATAGCCTGCTCTTCGGTTTACACGAGCATGCGTTACCACCTGTCACTATATAACTGTGCTCTTGATGGGCAGTGTTCAGCAGAAAAGGACCCACAGCTTTGCTTTTGCCGTTATTGGGGCAGTGGTGAGAAACTGAGTGGATCAGCTTTGTGCTTGCCGGGAAGTGTTTTCTGTATCTTTGCTATTTTGCTAATATATTGCATTAGTAAAACATGGCCAGGAAGCCAAGGAGAGATTAATTCCTCTCCATTCAGCACTTGTCAGACAACACCTGGAGTATTGTGTCCATTTTGGGGGGTCCCCAGCATGAGAAAGAAGCCCTTACAACCCGGAACCAGTCCAGAGGAGAGCACCCGCAATGGTTTGGGAGCTGGAACATGGGAAAGAGGAGGGAAGCTGGGCTCTTCCAGGCTGAAGAGGAACAGGCTTGGGGGAAGGAGGAGTAACTGCCATCTTTAACTCCTTAACATGGACCTATAGAGAAGGCAGAGCCAGATTCTTCTCAGAGGAGCACATGGAAAGGATCAGAGACAGCAGACACAAGTTTCAGCAAGGAAAATTCCAGCTGGTATGGGGGGGTCAGGGGGGGCAATATTCACATTGGGAGTGGTCAAACAATAGACAGGGAGCCCTGGGAGGCTGGGAGATATCCATCCCTGGAGGTATTGAGAGCTTGACTGGAAAAAGCCCAGAGTGAACTGATCTGACTTCAGAGCTGGTTCTGCTTTGAGCAGGGATTTGGACCAGACAACCTACAAAGATCCCTTCCAACCTCAATTCTTCTGTCACCCCATATACAAGGGGTGGTGGGGAGAAATCATTATACAAATGTTGCTTTGCTGTCATCATAGGAGGTTTACAGATCTGATGTAAACACTGTGGAAGTGAAGTTCTCTAAATGTCACTGAACATTTTTATCTTACTCTAAGGAGCAGCATAATAGAACAGATATTTTCAGGAAGCAGCAGCTTATGATGTTCTCATCATAACATCATTGGTTTTGTCCTTCCTGAAGTGCCTGAGGATTATACTGTCAAGGAAGCGGAACTGAAAATGGGAAGCTTGCTAGGGCTGTGTCATGGGAATGCTCCAACTTCTACTCAGGTATAGTAGTGCTGTGACTGAAAAGAGTCTCATGCTCCTTTGATACTTTGTTTACATTTCCCAATATTTCATGTAGTCCTCTTTTTACTCTTGTAATGGTTGTAAATGACATGGAAAAAATGCTCAGTGACACTAAGAATTATACATATCAGCATGAAGGCTCACACCATTTATCTCAGTTGCAGAAGGGCAAGAGCATATATATGACCAGTTAATATAGCTCATATGATTAATGGTAAATCGTTTATCATTTGTCTGTGGTTGTCCAGCTTCTGTGCTCTGATGTGCATGTACTTTTGTAAAGAGCATAAAGTAAGAAAAGGGGGATATTGCTCTTGATATCTACAAGTTATAAATATGCAAGAGAAAAAATAGTTGTATATTTCTAAAGATCAGAGTGCTAGCAGGTTTTATCTCTCATTTGTAGCAGACATGTACAGATGGTTAAAGAAGCTCTACTGATGGCCATAACTCAATTGCATATGCATAACTCTGTCCTGCTTAGATTGTTTACTTTAGCCCAAAGTAGTTTCAGTGCTATTTGACTGATGGCAGGCTTGCAATAGCTGGTATATGTGTGTGCATCAGGGGGTGTTATTTCACAGTATTTCCATACTTAAATATGTATTCTGATAGCTTATACTTGCTTTTTTAGCTCTTCTTACATTTTATTGTTGGGAGTGACCAAAACGCAAGCCCTGAGATGGAGATAGTTGTGGAGGAGACTGCCTCTGTCAAAGAGGTAAGTCTAGCTGCTTTTAAAAGCTTTTGTCACGCCTAGGTCAGGTCTGTTGCTCCTGGAGAACTTTGCCTTATAACCATGCGTCACTTCAGGTCACCAGGAGACACCGAGGCAAAGGAAGTGTTTCAACTTCAAAAGGCCAGCGGGGAAGAATGTCTTAATCTTTCACCAATTAGTAAAGAGACATCCGTGCTTTTTTCCAAGAAGGAACATAGCCTGGCTGCTTCATGCATGGCTAGCCGCTCCTTTTGTACACAGCAGTCCTCAGAATGATAGGCAATTATGGCAGAACCTGCCACAATTTCTTGTAGTTCATCAAACTCTGAACACACAGAACTGGAGTGAGAGGAGTCAGGAAGAACTGTGCGCAGAGTGAAAGAAGCAGTTGTCAGTACTGCCAATCCAGACTTCTGGCTCAGAGTGCCAACATCTACGAGTAGTGACTGGGAAGCATTGAGTTTGCAGGTTTGATTTCTAAAAGGTGCATCTTCAAACTCTGGAACAGAGCTTGTTCAAGTAAAGCAGCAAACTGACAGCAGAGATTTTTTTTTTTTTTTAAGTTTGTAAAAGCTGAGTCACCTGACATAGTAAATTTCTTGCCTGAAAACAATCTCATACTTGAAGAGATTAATACATAGCTCAAATACACCATGTCTATGTAATTATATTGGTTTTAGGAACTGATCAGGAATCAGTCGCTCAGTTTTTATGTTGGCAAATTCTAGTGTAGATTTGCTGAAAACTTTGTATTTCCCAACCTATGCTTTGAGACAAGTCTCACCATATGTTTCTTTTTTCAGTGTCTAAATTTAATGCTGGAAAAATCTGGATTATCAGGTTAGTTGTATTGTTATTTAATGATTTTTTTTTTTTTAAAGGAATTTCCAGATTTCTAAGACAGCTCTTTCTACCCTAAAACTTAGAAGTTGTAAGTTTGTTACAATGGTCTATGTGTCACTGTAGTGTGAGGAGGAGAAAGAACTATAAACTTGCAGTCTTACTCTGATAAAAACTGGCTGTGCAGTTCCTCTTGAAAATCAGTTTCAAGCTTTCTACTTAATCAAAGTATGGGAAAATCCACAATTCCTAGACTATTTGCTTGGGTGCATGTGCAGGTGGAGGTGTTTGGCTGTTTTGATAAGATTTGCTGTCCTAGTGGGAACCACTGCATGAGATTAACTATAAAAAATAGGGTTTGGTCACTTTGCAAAAACAAGTTATTCAAAATGAGATCACAGTTTGGCCATTATTTGGGAATCTGAGTGGTAGCAGTTACTTGTTACTAAGCTTTTACGTGAGGATTAAGGGAGAGATATAGACAGCACTAGCGTGACACATGAATTTCCTGGCTGAACATCTCTTTTTGTTGATGCTGATGCGGGGGGAAGGAGGAGAAGAGACTTGGAGTGGCATTGTTTTCCAGCTTTCGTTCTAAACATTCATTGAATACTGAATGTGTGTTACAGTGGAGTGATGGCTGCAAATTCAGCCATGCTCCAAAACCCATAAAAGTGCACCTGAAAGACATTATTGTCAGAATATACATTGAGTAGCCCAAATGAAAATTAAATAGTGTGCCCTTGTGTACATGTACGTATGAGTTGAAGTAGTTAATAATGTCTTGAAATAAACTTAACCTTTTTCATTTCCCTATAGTGTAGGTTTACTGCCAAGAAACAATGGTTCTCTTTTTATTGCTGTATTTTATATTACCATTTTTAAACAATTGAATTTGACCTTGTGTAGAGATTCATGATCTGACTGCTCTCATTCAAAGAAATGTCAGACTTCAGTGGATTTTGATGTTCTTGCTGTTTAAAAAGACTGCAAGTTTGGTTTGGTTTTTTTGTTTTGTTTTGGTTTTTTTTTCCTCCATGGAATTTATTGATGAGATTCCTTCTGGGCCTGAGATTTTTTAGTTATGACAGTCAGATTTTACACCTTGCAAAGAATAAAGTGCATTTTCATCAGTTATTTTGGTCAAATTAAAAAGTTCAATTGTATTTGTTCCTTCTGTAGCTGGTGCACTTTATATATAGGTGATAAATCTAAAGTATTGTAGTTTCTGGACTACACCATCTTTTTTTTTTTTTTTTTCTCCACCATGAAGTCTCCTGGTAGACAGTTGGGGAGGGGAAGTTAGATTTTTCCTTATAGTATGGTTTTCATTTTAATGAGCCTGTCATTGATTCAAATAGTAAATTGACATGGGAATTCCTTCGCTTTCCTCTTAAACCAGGGAAATCAATTAGGTAGGTGAGAAGGAGACACTTATGCAAATAAGAGAAGACCATTTCCAAACAGCAAAGTGTTTCTGGGGTCTGGGGAAGGACATGAAGGTGGTACCTCATTCAATTTGTCAGAGCTTTGTTTAAAAAACAAGCAAAAGAACCCCTTAACGCTTGTTAAGAGTTTTTTGTAATGTTTTTTCGAAACAACATTGTTGGCTAACTAGTTTTGCATACGTATGTTTTTGGTTTTTTGGTAGGTGACAACTGGCATTTGAGAAGGATTGACTGGTGCTATGAAGCAGGGGAAGCATTAAGTCAGGAAGTA
>JANHGO010007445.1:0-20008 GCA_024606505.1 Aquila spilogaster | reverse complement strand
TAAATATTGCCATATGTGGAAGCCCAGGAAAAATATTACTTACTAGCACGGAGCATCATTTTGAAATGTAATTCTCCATGGGAACTGAAGATTTCTTAGTGAGGCAAATACGTTTTGCAAGAAACTTCACAAAATGGAAGCAGAAGGTGTTACAGATAGGCCTGGAGACTGCAAAATAATGAAAGCACTTTTGAAGTAGTTGGGATTTAGCCCACCCTCTGGTTAAGGACAAAAGTTCATCTGGAAGTTTTAACATCTTCTCTGGATATTTGTCCAGTTGCATAAGGGAAATACTCTGTTGTTTCCCAGTTAAATTTTACCGATAATGATAAAAAGTAGAATTCAGTCTACATGAGCTTTGACAGGCTAAAATAGAATGAATTTATTACTCCTTGTTATATCAATGTTCAGAGGTTCTTTCGCACTGACAGAGAGCTTCACTAAACTTCAAGGCTGAGGAGCAAAATCTACCAAAGCAAACAGATATACAAAACATCCGCTTTCAAGCCATACAATGGATGTGCAGTTCAGGAAACTGGAATTCAGTGTTTTCCGAAAATCAAGGCAATATAAGGCACCTGAAAATAGACACCAATAATCAATATGTCTAAAATAATCTTTCAAAGCTTTTGACTAATGAAGAAGTTTTTTTTCCAAAGTCAGTGGTGAGTTTTTCTTCAGTATCACTGATTCAGGACCAGGTCCTTAAGTGCAATGATTTAATGGTCAGAAAGGGAGAACATAAGAAAAAGCAGCAAACGTAAGAAGTGAAAAACGAAAATCAGTGTCTATCCATCCAAATAAGAGTTGATTGAAATAAGAAATAGAGAAGTGTTTCATTTGTTTGAAATTTACAATATCTGTGCAGCTCTGCTGGTTTGCTCACAATTTGTTTTGCTTTATGCCATGAAAGACCATGCAACATGTGAAGAGGTTTACCTTTCATTCTTTGAAACCAACGAATGAAAAAAGGTTGAAATATTTAAAAGGATAGTTTAAGACATTTATAGCATGATAAAATGCCTTTTAAACTATATTGGTTTATATGCGTTATATAGGGTATAAAATTGCTTGTAAGCTTGTTATTGACATCTCTGAGTCATTAAATGTTTTCTTGCTGTTGCAGGTATTGCTTGTGAAGTTGATCAAAGGCTTGGATTCTCCAGAAAATGGCTCATATGTTAAGAATAACTCAGAAGTGCTGAAGGTACAGTTTTGCTCTTGCAGAAATGCAAATGAAACCTGTATTCTCGGTACTGCAGTTTCGGAGGTGGGTTTAGGCAATGTTTTTACAAAATGCACAAATTCAATTAAGAATGCCCTGCACTCCTACTAGTTTTCATCCTCAAACTGTGTGTAATATCCCTACAGTTACTCAGCTTTGACTTTTTTCTAATCTGTTGTGCCCAGTGCATCACCCTTTAAAGAAATGATACAAAATCAATTGGGCATTTGGGAGCTTTTGCTTCATTTCAACGAGACACAAAGTCAGACACGACTGTAACATATCACAAACCATCCTAATGCACATTGAGACTTTGAGTTTGTTCTCTGCTGCTTTAGTTCAGTCCAGTGGTTTCAAGAGAGATCTGATTTACATCACTGCAAGGCTTAGCCAGGCCTTGATAAACCAAAATGAGAAACAAAAGTGTTGTCAGCTCAGTTATGAGTGGTACTATCTTCGGGACATTAGAACCTTGTAATTCATCATGTATTAAATAAGTGCTGCATAGCACAGGAAACACTACTGTGTATTGCACATATTGTTATGTCAAGAGAATCTTATCTCAGTGTATCTCATGTGTACTTTCTCTCTACTTCATGTGCCCTTCTCTAACTCAATATATAACAATTAATTTTCTCTTAGCTGTTGGCTGATTTCTTACTTACATAGAGGTGCGGTTCCTGCATATGCAGGCTATTTGGACTGGATTGTCAGTGCAGAATGGGAGATCTCACTCTTTGGTATCCCTGGGCAGCAGTCTTTGTGGAGATTCAGCTGTTGTTATGTAAAGGTCTGTTAATTTTAATCAGATATAGACCCCAGCAACAGATGTGGAGAAAAGAAATTGGTGCATGAGAGAAAGTTCCTCACTTAATAGTAAGAAAATGAAATTTTCTCCTCAGAAGATGTTCATCTGTGGCCTCTTTGACAGAGCTGCAGTGGTTTATCCTGGCTGAGGATCTGCCCTTGTCTGGTCAGCAGTACTACCCCTGAGATAGTTTAAAACACGCATGAATTGAGGAAGGAAGATTTTGGGAAGGAAAATTTGGAAGGAGTGTCCCATGGCAGAGCTGGGCAGGGCAGGCAAGAAGGGTGCCTGGCACCTGTAAAGCAGGGCACCTCTTCTTGTGTTTTATTATTACATTTCTTGCTCTGCTGCCTCCTGTTTCTCGGTGTTCCCATCAGAGAGCAGGCCTCAGGAGTGGCCACCCCAGCCCTTAGCAGGCAGACAAACAGAGTGAAGCCGCCTGCTGCTGAGTGTTTGGTTTTGATTGAAATGCCAGCAAGAGATGAAATCTCTCCCGTCTTTGCAGAGGCCTGTCTCTGAGCTGTGTGTGTTGAAGGGCACTGACTCATGGTAAGAGACATCATCAGCTCCTGCTTGCCAGGATCCCAGAGGGGATTCCCAGCCACCTCACTCATGCACAATGCCGCTGGCATTCGGTAGCTTGCCCAGTGTTATTTATTTGATTTACCTCTATTTTGTCTGGAAAAGACTCATCTGTTTTTCCTCCCAGACTCAGGTCTTTCTCTCAGCTCCAGCCAGATCCTATGGCCACAAGTTTTGGGAGCCTCTTTAGAGGAAGGGCCAGCCTGTGTCCCCCAGGAGGGCGTGGGACGGGGACCCATCACATGAGGATATGGCTGGGCTGCAGGGCTGGCCTCAGTGAGAAGCTGTGACCACCTGCAGGGACACAGCTTGGCTCGGAGAGGGAGCTTCAGCCTTGCATCCAGCAGGGCCACTGCCTCACTGCCAAGGACAGGTGGGACAGAGAGAACCAAAAGTGTGGTGATGACGGGAGACTTCTCCAGGGGATAAACAGCACCGCAGCACCCTGCACAGTGTCACAGGAACTCACAGAAACCCACAGAGGTGCCCCTCTCCCCACCTGAGGCTGTCCTCACAACACATAACATGGAGACAGGGAAAGGGAGAGGGGAAACGCACGCCCTCTGCGCCCAGACAGGCTGGCTGTCAGCGACCTGCTGGCTTCCCTCCAGGCAGGTATTCATTACATAGATCCAGCTCTTTAAATGCGATAGAAATGAGAATGGTGAGCTTAATATGTTTTTCTTCTTGTGAGATGAGGGGGCAGAAGGGAGGGAAATAACGTTTACCTCATAATTTCCCTTTCTCTTCCCCCCTCTGTGTAAGCCACATTATTCTTTCTGCAAAGGTACTTGGGGAAACTTGCTAAAATTTTCCCTCATGCTTGAAATTTACTTACCCTGGGTAACAGGAAATGTGGAGTCTTGTGATGTAGATTGTTATACCAGATGGTAATCTTAGCACATGCTATTTGTGTAGATCGGTGGTGCAAGTGAGTCATCATTTGTAGCCGACCTTCACTGCTGTGAAAATGCTTCTTTCAACAATAACAATAACAATAACAAACATCGTTTCGGTGCCGTTTGGGACAGCCCAGCCGGAGGATAGCTGTGCGCTCTGCGGATAGTGAAGATGGGCTCGGTGCTCCCCACAGAGCCGGTTACAATGCGTCATGAATGGGATCCAACAGTCATTATGAGTCTTTCCATCAGCTCCACCGAGCTCTGGATCAGGCCCAGGTCGTGTTGCATCACATTTCTGTACAGCCTCCTGACGTTCCCCTCCTGCGCTCTGTTCGCAGACAGCACTTTCCCATTTTCTCCTGCACTGGAGGTACTGGAGGCTGCACAGCTACCTGATCACACTCAAATGATGGGACCAATTTGCTGCTCTTTCCACAGTTCCCCTGTTATGCTGAATGTAGGAAAACTGGAAGACAGTGAGATATATTACCCCTGAACTCCCTCATGCTTGCAATCTTTGCACCTGGAAGAGAGCTTTTACCTGAGCAAGGTAGTGAGAACTCCTGGTATTTTAATGGAGGACGTCAGCTTTTGCAGGGGCATCGTGCAACACTCATGCCAGCTCAGCTTCGCAATCTCTTCCCATTGTCTGCACGCCCTGTGTAGTTTTCAGGGATAAATCTGAACATAGGTTCCTGCCACGGCGAATCTGCAAATCAAAGCCCAGATCCTGCAAATATTTTGTTTTGTGAAGAGTTGGGGTCATGAATTGAAATTACAGTTGTTACCAGTAATGCCACTGCAGTCCCGTAGAAATCCAGACACATTATTTGACTACACTGTTTCCTGCAGCAACGAATTCCACACTGTGAAGAAGTATTTCCTTTCATTTTCCTGACGATGTCCCTGTACTGTGGGATTTCAGACAAAGATTTATACTTTGCTCCATTAAAATAAGAATAGTGTATGTTAACAGAAAGGGTTTTATGGCCTTTTGTAACTACTGATAACTCAGCCCTTCCTAGCTGTCATAGCTTTCCAGAGCCATTCCTATGGTCATTTCAGTACTTACTTCGCCGTGTCCTAGGAAGAAGGGCAAGAATTTCAAACCAGATTATCAGCTGTACTGAGAAAGTTGACTAATAAAATAAAGTATTTTGGTAAGGAGAACTCAGAAGCCTCTTGAATGTCAAACTTTTCCAAAATGATTACAAATCCCATCTGATAGAGTGAAAATCATACTGGCAATTAGATCAAGAATGGCTGATTAAATTCCTTAGGCTTCCCAAATTGCAACAGTAGTATTTGTTTCAAAGATCTTATAATGACTGTATTTAAAAGCCTGTTATTCAATACTCTCCTCTAAATTGCTCCTGATGTCAACTCAGGGTACACAACATTCTGCCTACAGAATATGCTATAGCAGATCTGTGAATATGACCTTCATGGCGGCATGTGCATCACTTGCCTTGTGCTAATCTTCTCTTTGAAAATCAGAGTAGATGGATTTTGTAGAAGAGGTAGTAGGTCTGATTAAAAGCCTATAAAATCAATGGAAAAACTTTCATCTTCAATGAATGTTAATGGACATTGAATTAAGTCCCTTGTGACTGATTTTGCTGGATCACAATCACAATAAAAATGCCTGTCTTTTAATGCTGTATACTTACTTCCCAACCAGGAGAGCATAAACAACGTACACATTCATCCTAACCTAGTCTACATATTTCAGCTGCTTTGATGTCATTAGATTAGAGGATCTGACAAAGCAAGAGCTAGCTGCAAAGTAAGAAAGTCTTTGGAGTGCAGTGAAATTATATATTTCTTCAGTGGCCTTTATTGTTCAAGAGAGCTTTCTTATTTGTTACACTGTCCTGCTGGTAGCAGTGATAAAGTGTTTTAAAACTGAAGCCCATTTAGTTGCTCTCACATCCAATATATGCAATCCTTTTAAAAGGCAGAAAAATTCCTGATGTTTGAAAAAGCTGCTTTTGGTGCCAAAGCAGACAGAAAATGTCTATGCTCCTGTAGAAATGCAAGGGGAATAAAGCTGTTTCTAAGGGGATAAATGTCTCTCTTATTTCCTATTCCCTGTTACTTTGGTTACTGTTACTTTTAAACATTCCTAGCATTTTGCACTTAATAAAAAAAATGGCAAAATCCCTATTAATTTCTAGACACTATTTTCAAACCAAAGCTGCTTGTGAAGAGGAAAGGTATAAACACCAAAGTCCATCCCACTCCAATATAGTAACACCTCCTAGGTGGAGCTCTTGTCACTCTTCTTGTTGAAGGAAAGAGAGAGGGAAATAAAGAAAAAAGGAAAAATATAAGGAAGCACGACGACTTGAAAAACGTAACCATAAGGCTCAGAGCTCTGCCCATTGTCTTCAGGCTTACGATCACCATCAACTGCATTTCTTTCTCCTGTAGTTTAGCCCATGATCTGGTTGCTACATATGATCATGCTATGACATTGTGTACAGTCCTCAGTTGTAAACAGTGCATAAAAGCAGCTGCCACAGGAGTTATTCTTGCAAGGTACAGAACTAAGTAATTTGGTCTCAATGAAGACAGAAATTAATTGCAGCCCGTCTCTTGTCCCATGCATCCACCTATCATCATCTATTCCCCTCTGCTGCCAGTCTTTCATCCAAAACTACTACTTAGAAGAAGTGAACAGCAGGCAGCCCCACTACCCATCCAATTACGAGAGCCACAAACCAGTGTGTACACATCAGGATCCTCAATCTTCTTTGTGTGCAGCTGCATCAAGTCGAATTATGATGTAGCATTAAGAAACTGGCTTAAATCCTAATTCTAATAATACTGCCACATATTTTGCTATTGAGTTGCAAAACAAGATTTTTGCTGATTTAGCTGATTTTCTTAACAGTTCCAAATTGCAGGGCATCAGTATTCTCTGTATTTCAATATGGTACAACCTGTTTGTTCAAAAAGCTTACCAATAGGAACATCTCCTTCTCAAAGCCTTGATTGCTGTTCAGTAGCTTGTGTTTCTTCCTTTTATTAAGGAACCTATCTCAGCTGCATACTTAGTTGTCCTAAAGAGACAAGCAGTGCATCTATTGTTGCATGATCTGAGTTTGGTTCCATCAAGCAGGTTACAGACAATGAAGGGCAAGCAGAGCACCAGTTTTCCACTCTCTTAAGACATCCTTTGTTTTCTTGTGCATGATTGGAAGAAAAATAGCTGTCATCCTGTAATTTTTAGTCTGAAATGCTAGTTGGATGATGAAGTGTAAAGCTGAGTTGAATTGCCAACATACAACCCAACCTGATGCTAGAGGGATCCACTTGCACTCTCCCTGCACAAAGCCAGGCTGGGCTGGGATCAGGGCCTTGGGACTGTCACCGTCACTTCCCCTTTGATTCCTCAAGGATTCTTTCCATTGAATCATTTTCACCATCTGCATGGGAGTGAGCTGGCATCTGCCTTCTTATAGGCAGTGTAGTGCAAGAACTGACTGGATATCTGAAATATTTTCTTTCCCTTGCATTTGCCCGTGACTGGACATAGATTTGTGTCTTGCAAGGCAGACTGCTTAAGATTTCATTTGCACTTCTAA
Organism: Aquila spilogaster; assembly: GCA_024606505.1. Lineage (NCBI taxonomy): Eukaryota > Metazoa > Chordata > Aves > Accipitriformes > Accipitridae > Aquila > Aquila spilogaster. The sequence continues at coordinate 12,901 of JANHGO010007445.1, read as the reverse complement.
AGCCTGTGAAAGCAACAAGGAGCTTCCATCACTGGCTTGCTGATTCTGAAAGCATTTTAGTTTTCATTTAAGAGTAGCATCTGTCTTTGCACTGTGGCTTTTTTTCCTCTTCCCTTCCCTTTCCTTTATAATAAAATTCATTATTTATTTTCTTCCAAGCGTTACATAAAGTAGCATCCCTGGCTGAAGTATCTACAAATATGGCAGGCTCTGATGTTCCTCATTTGTCCGTCATTAGTAATATCCTTTAGTAACCTCTGGCTAGGGCATTTTTCAGATATGCAGTTCTTCTGGTAATTTGTTTACTCAGGGTAGTTTAATTCAGAGGCAACATCTGGATTTCAATGGAACCCAGTCTTACAGCTTAGCTGACTGAGGTACCACAAAGGTCAGGAGAACTGCCCGTGGTGATACGTTAGTTCCCACTGAACTTAGGACCTTCCTGCCTCTAAAACACAGTGTTGTAACTCATCTCTCCTCAAAAATCATATTCTCCAGGAACATCTTCTTTCATCAGACTGCTTATATCTTTCCTTTTTTGTGTTTGCTTTTAGGCCAATTGCATCTGATTACTGTATCAGCCCTGCAGAATGGTCTTAAGGAAGCACTGCCTGACCTCTAACTTTGGTTCTGCATTTGCTTCCAAATCATGCTTCATACGAAACTTTTATTGTTTTGTTCAGACCGCAGGCAGTGCTCGAAAGTGCTCTTGAAGCCTGTGAAAAATGGTTTACTCTTGCTCACAAATTTCTGAGATGCACAGATATTTCATCATCTGTGACTGTCTTGTGAAATCATGTCTTGTTAAGAGGTTTTTGAAGCCATAAAAATCCATACAAAAGAAAACTGTATTGTCTTCAGCTATTGTTTCTGCACTAATTAAACATCTCTCTGAACAACCAGATTCGGGATCGTGTAAACTCCATAATAAACTTGTAATGAAAGAAATATTCAAAGCCTCAGTGATTAATGAGCAGATGTTAACAGGCAGTGCAAACTTATGGGAAACCATTTCTAATAGTGATGTCAACAGAGAACAATTCACAGACATAATTACTAAAAAATTATCAGAGACTTCCTTGTCAAGTATTTTGTATGTTTATAAAGCTGTTGGTGACTCACTTTAAGCAGTCTGGGAGACTTATTTGATTTGGAATCAGGGTTTTATTATAGCCTAGCTGTTATGTAATAGTTTACTCAGACTAAATGGTCAGCTATTCTTCCATGTCAACATCGTCCTTATGTGTGCACTGAGGTTCCTTATAAGTCTCTCAGCAAATCATATCTAACTACTTTTCCATACTTTCACCCCTGGAATACAGTCCTCATTAAAGCTGAGTACTAGAACAGCCCTTTGCTTAATTACCCATTAGATTGTCTGCCATTCACTATAAAGTTCAAGCCCTTCAGTACTAGGCACCTTGTGCAGTTTTCTCTGCATCACGCAGAGCAGATCTCTCAAACGTGCAAGAAACCTCAATAAATTTTGCCAATGTTTGTTTTAGAGGTAATTTCATAGCATGGAGAGCGCTGCCATTTATGCAAGGCAGGTGTGTTCACTAATTTCCTAGGCTGTAGCGCAAACTGCAATTAATGTTGCCTGTCTCTCCAGTGTCAGTACTGTTCAAGCAAAGTAATCTGGATGTAATTTCCACACTGGCACTAAAAAGATGTATGAGTGACTCCACAAGTTCCTTTTTTCAAGTCATCACAGTACAATCAGCTGTAGAATTACCCATCTTTTTTTTTTTTTTTTTTGATTACTTATTATCATTCCTTCACATGAACACCAAACACTGAATTTGGAATTTTATAAAAGATAAGTACAACTGTCCACTACTTTGGGCTCTCCTCTGGGAGACTTTAAGCATTTTATACAGCTGAGATGTAGCCAGTATTTGTTGAAAGCACCACAATCTTTGCCTGTCAGCACAGAGTTGTTGTTTTGATTTTTCTGTTATATGCCATGGTAGTGGCAAGCTGTAGCAGAAATGCTAAGTCACAGCCTGAAGCAGTGATTGAGCACCTGGTGGGAAGGCAGGGCCAACACAGAGGAGCTCAGGTGCATGCAGTGCACTTGAATGTCTGGAAGGGCTGGAGTCAGGATCCACCCCTTCCCAGATCTCATTTAAGGGTTAGCAGTGGAGGCAAGGGTGCCTTGCTGGAGGTTCCTGCATACTTGGGGTCTTCTGGAGGTAAGCAGACTCTTTCCTTTGTTTCTGTGGCTGTTGCATTTGAGCAAGTCCTCACTTGCTGCAGCCTGAGACTTTGTGGGTCTGCTGTTGTTGCTGTGCTTTCTGTGGTGTTACGCAAGTTGTGGCAGACAAGTAATGGCTGCTGTGCCTACCAATGTAGTATTTGGGTTTACACAACCAAAGTATGTGTGACATTACCAGCAAACTGTAATAACTTTGGACTGATGCTCTGAGAACTCTCTGTAGGGAACTACGCTACTCCTCTGCATACTTTCACGCTTTCTCATTTGCAAATGCTATTTACATTAAACTTAAATCATCTGCTGTTGTCAAGCCCCCTTCATAATTTGATGGAGAATTACTTTCTGCAGAACACAAAAGCTTACCAGTACAAATATGTTTTGTAAAACCTCTTATTCTGACTGTAATATCTTTTTTGGGGCAGAGATAATCTGTGCTTGTTACATGTATAGGTAACTTCTGTTATACAAGCAAACATTTTCTTCTGCAGATGACACCCTGGAGCAGATCCTAAGCCTGTAAGAGTCTTCCAAAGTTGTTAGAAAAGACATCTTCCTTATGATGGCAATAGAATTCAACAAGTGCTGGAGATGGGATAGTTTGAAAACTGAAGACTGGAAAGAGTGACTTAAAAAGAAGCAGTGCTTCTTTGGCCACAGCAGACAAGGTGGCCACATGTAGTTAGTTACTCTGAGTCCACTCATCACTTCAGCATCTGTAAAGAATGGCTTCTTGGTGCAGTACAAGATCATTTTCTGATGCTATGAAGCATTTTTTATCTGACATAAACCCTCACACCAGCAATGTAGTCATGAAGTGAAGGCCCTGTGTAAAAATGCTTTTCCCCTTTAAGGACTTAATTACAAAGATTCTTCCAGGCAACTTTAAAAAGAGAGCTGAGTACTGATTTGCTCTGAGCCTTGTCTCTTTCAATTTTTCTTCTTGTGCTTCACTGAAGAAACAAAGCTTCTGTGGAAGTTTTGCCCCATCCCTGGAGGTGTTCAAAGCCAGATCAGGCAGCCTGATATAGTGGTTGGCAACCCCCTGTGGCAAGGGAGTTGGAACTGGGTGATCTTTAAGGTCTTCTCCAAGCTAAACTGTTCTATGATTCTATTAAACTGTCATTTGCATACTAGTGCTGAACAGATTTTTCCCCACCTGCCTGTCTCTGTAAATAGCACCAATCATGCTGTGAAGACCCAGAGAGGAAGAGGAGGAGGTGACACCAGCCCCACTTAGCCCCGTGTCCTCCCTGTCTCTGCATTTCTGCCCATTCCATGCCACACAAAGCATGGAGATAGATGCATGCCACCCAACTGAAGGAAACTAAGTGTAATGCCATATTTCTGTAAATACATCGTATGAGGGAATAGCGGAGACATGCTACAGCTTTTTCTCTTCATGATGGCTTTTGTAGTGTTTCTAGGGAGCTATTCATCCAAGGAACAACTATCCTGGAAAGCAGACTAGTGTCAGCATTGGCTGTCAACCTGGAAAAACTAGCACAGCACAGAGAAAATGATGACCCCTTCTTGCTTCTCATCAGCATGGGAGGCTTGCAGAACATTACAAGGGTGACCAGAAGTGTAAGTGTTCCCCAAAGCAGTGCCTTCAAAGCTTGAATAATAGATGTAAATGGTAAAATTTACAAGTCTAGGAGACCTGCCTTCTGCCACTGTATTCAGCTGTAGGTCTGGGCTGTGGGCCGTGTGTGGCTTCAGGATGTGTCCCGCAAATTAGCAGGTGAAACTTGTCCTTTTGGAGGTCCCTGCATCACTTAACCCCCATCTGAAATCTTGCTGCAGAGCCAAGTGGGGTTTTAACATTGCCCTGAGAGCTGCAGGTCTAGTGCATTGGATGGGAAGGGGCACTCTGGCCAGCTCCAAGTGGATCCTGAATGAAAAGTGACCCTGGCGCAGCCCCAGGGATGTAACGTGCTCTGCACTGTGTGCTTGTATGGCAATGAGACCTAAGGGATGGAAAATTTGAAATGTACAAGGGTTTCTAAAGGGTAAAAAGTTATTTTAAGTACAGAGTGTTTTCTAAACTATTTATGTATCTAAGCTATACTCATTTATGGCATGACCAAGCAAGGTACTAAAGTCTGTATTTAAGCATGCAAACACTCTAATCAGCTTCAGCAATGCTTATTACATGCTTAGAATTGAGTGCCATCACGAAATAAATTCCTCAATTTGTGCTTTTAACTGGCCTCGGAAAGCCCATCTCTACACCGCTGAATTGCATGTGAGTCATTTAATTCAGTGTGAGCCTCAAGTCAGCAAGCTGAAGTCTGCAATAATCTTCTGAATAGTAATTATCACCTTCAATAGACCTTTCAATTACAAAAATGTTCTGCTTCTTCACATAAAAGACGTATACATAATGCTATTTGCTAAACAGTAACGGCAGGAACATTTGGAGGTATAAAAGAGGTGGAGAGAATGACTCATGAATGTATAGCTCTGAACACTGAAGCTACTTCTGGATGCAAAGGTTAAAGCTGCTATGAAACCAATGAAATTTTGGACTGTTTTTATTTGGAAAATTTTGGAGAACACCCTCCTATATATTTAAATACACTTTTCAAATCTTTAGGGGCACATTTAGAGAAACCTTCAGAAGACTTTTTGTGAATATCCACATTTTTAAAGGTTTCTTTCAGTCTTTGTCAGTGACGTTTTGGTGGGCTGTAAGCATGCATGTGTGTGATAAGAGCACTCAAAATAACATCTCAAAGTACAAAAAAAGAACATCCAGTGCTTTCCTATAGTGGTTTTGTTAATTTTATTCAATCCGCATAGAGAAGAAATGGCTGGTGTGGTGATCAAGTGGTTAAAAAAGCAAATCCAATAAATAAACTGTGTTTTGGAGTGTTTGTATCTAGCTGGAGACCAGGGAACAGGGGCAGGGAGGTGCTCTACTTGAGGGGCTGCCTAAATGTTGTAGTAGAGAAAACAAGCTTTGGGGGTATCCTGTGCCACAGAAATACATGTATGTCAGTGCTGTATGTGTCTGTGTATTTATGTGGTGTGTGTGGGTGAGAGAGAGGGTCCTGGAAGCAGAGACTGAATGAGGGATGTGATCCTGGAAAGAGAAAACTACAGAAAGGCCAAAGAGCATTGCTGAGCTGGATCCAGCCCTAGGACATCGCTCCAGCCAAGGAGGCTGTGAGCTAGATTTTTTTTACATGTACATTTTTATTACATTCTGAGTAATTTCCCACAACATTCCACATTTTTAAAACCTTTTCAGAAGGGGAAAGAGAGGGAGGCTTGAGAAACATCAGAACTTTTTTTTTTGAGAAAATCCAGATCTCTTGAGAACATGAAGCATTTTCAAGGTTTCCTACCCATATCAAGCAGGCTACTGATGACATAACCAAATAGACTATGGTGGAGGAGCAGCTGCTCAGATGGAAGAAAGCCAGAGGAGGGAGATCCTCAGTAGGCAACCACTGGCAAAAGTAGTGCCTGCTTGTCCACAGTGGTCCATAAAAAAACAAATTTTTTCCTTTTTCTACTGGGCTTTTCGTATGCAGTGCTGCTGAGTGAATCAAGAGGAGTGTGGAGCAGAGTGTGTGTATCACATTGTGTAGTCACTGACACCTCACAGTGAGCAAGCAGTGGAGGCAGGAAAAAGATACATCCTCCTGCTAAAAAGGCTGGCCTCTCTACAACTGCCTGAAGGGAGGTTGTGGTGGGGTGGGATTCAGCCTCTTCTCCTGAGTAACAGTGATAAGACAAGTAATGGCCTCAAGTTGCACCAGAGGAGTTTTGGGTTGCATGTCAGGAAAAACTTATCTGAAAGAGTGGTGAGGCACTGGAACAGGCTGCCTAGGGAAGTGATGGAGTCACCATCCCTGGTGGTGCTCAAGAAACATGCAGATGTGGTACTGAGGAACATGGTTCTGTGAGCAGTATTGGTGGTAGGTGGATGGTTGGACTAGATGATCTTAGAGGTCGTTACCAATGTTAATGATTCTGTGATTCTATGGTTCTGCTGACTTCTGTTCTGCCTGCCTACCGCCATAGGTGTACCCTTGCAGACTTCTTCACCATATCCAAATATGTGAGGTCAAGCTGTTCACAAAGCGTACAAACTCTTCTGCCTTGTTTCAGTCACCTCTGTTGCTTATGGTAGCTGCTTTTATTTGTCGCTCTTATGGCTTAGATTTAAGTTTATTCTTATTGTTTTCACTTCTCAGAAGAGCTGGGGAATAGTTACAGCCTGGGGGTGATGATGGCAAAACTCCCTAAATAATTTCTGAGTACTGTGAGAGATGCATCCTCCCATTATAACATTTTTATGGCAAGTTTAATGTTCGGCTCATCTGGAATAAGCTGAGAGAGCCACACTACAGGAAGCTGTCAGGGTTACTGACGATTTTTTACTCTCTTCGGAGAAGAAGAAAACACAGGCTTCTGTCCTCAGTGGATTCCGTGATTTGTGAAGCACTGAAAGAGATCAGATTTCTGCAGAAAAGGAATATCCAATGGGTAACTATTTGTGCCAATTCCAGTTCAAACATAAGCCTTTCTTATACAAATATTTCATGGCAGAGCAGGAGGTATTAAGAGGGATGTGAGCTGTAACCAGAGTGGAGGGAATGCTAATGTTTTGTACGGGCTGGGGTTTGGGAGGTGGGTTTATTGCTGTTTAGAATAAGAATCGAGAAATTCTGAAACAGTGCTGTGCTTTATTTTTGCTCTGTTGTGAAATTCCATCCTTACAGCACAGCCCTGTCTTTCTGCCCATGCAGGAAAACCACTTTCTTTTCCAAATGGGCTAGTCTGTGCATTTTATATGCTACCCCACGTGGTGGGCACAGCAAAACTGTACCAATGCGGGAAGCAGCAGCTACGCCACCCCACCCTTCAGAAACAAACTGCTTGTGAGTGGAAGGTGGAGAGGAATTTACTACTTCTTTTTAAGTGGTGCAGCCACTCTCTTCCGTCCTATGGAGCACAGGAGGAGGTGGAGACATGCTTCTACCCTCCCTTGGCCCCAACTCCCCGCCTCCTCTCCAAAGAGTTGCTCCTGTGTTCCCTTGAGCAAAAGGGCTGTGATTCTTGGCAGGCTTCATGTCAGCTACACAGGTCAGGGGGAAGTCATTACTTCCTCCTCCCACACTGCTCAGTCATGTTAGGTTAGGACAAGGCTTTGCAAGATGTTACCCAATATTTGCAGTATAGATCATTCTATGTCTTTCCCATAAAGTAAAGGAGGAAACGGAAATGGGTTGTAAACCTTACAACTCCAGAAAATGAGACTGCTTGGATGATAGGTAATTTTGTATCAAAGTACATTAAAGAGAGAAATAGTATATATTTGTGGTTATGAGTCTGATCTGAGGATGGGGAACTCAAATTCTATTCTTTACCAGACCTGAAGCTATTTCTTGCTTGTGATTAGACTACTAAGATGCTCTCTTTCTTTGTTGGCATAGCCCTTGCATTTCAGTAACTCAGCTTCTTCTGTTGGCAGATTGGAAAAAACCTTTGACAAAAGAAGGGCCTTTATTTTCCCAGCTGAGAAGAGATTATCTACCTAGGAAATATGACTGGCAGAAGGCTTTTCTGTTGTAGCAAATATTTTCTGCCTTAGCTGTAAAGCAGTCTGAGACATAGAAGACAAACTAGAATATTGCATAAGCCTTCAACATTACTGTAAGGCTCTCTTTATTGAATGCTTACATCAGTAAGACTACAGTGGGGAACTTAGGGATAAGTGGGGATAGGGATAATATTAGGATCAAGGCTACCATACCTAAAGGAGAAGATAAAAGTAGGCTACTATAAACATTATTGTGCCTTCTGTCCCAAACTTGTTTCTCTTAGACAATTATATTCCCTTTTATTAGGGTAGAACTGTGCATTGGCATCATGATCCCTAGTGACTCTTTTCCTTTAAAAGTATGGACATCTTCACTGTCAGCAAGCATTTCTGAACTTGGGAATTTTACCATTTACCTGCTATGTCCTTAGACAGCACTGAAAGCCAAACTGAAAGCCAGTTATTAAATGCTCACCTAAATTTACCTCTCCATGAAATTCTTTCCCTCTCCTCATACTTCCATATTACAGAAAGATTTGGGGTCCTGACATACTAAAAGAGAGTAGACAGCAAAACATCCGCCTGTCTGCAGAACATCACAAGTGGCAGCGCCTACTCTGAAAGTTAATATTTTTCCATGTTAACTCTCTATTTCCATGAGTGTGGTTCTCCAAAACCCTTACATCTAGAGTTTGTTCCGATTAGTAACACTGCTGTATCTTTCCAGTGCCTTACAGTTAGAAGGAATTGCATAGGGACTTCTCTGCGTGTCACTCACACCTTTCCATCTGGGACACACGCTCTCTCCCAGGTTGTAAAGATTATGTGTGCTGATGTTGTTGTAAAATGCCTGGAGGAGCTGGATGCCATATCTGACGGTATGCTCTTGCAACAGCACTACAGCAGACTGAACTAAGCTTCCAATAACAAGCAGTGACACTAACATAAATATTTGCGGTTATGCTTTCCATTTTTTCCTTATAGGAAAGAAGTTAAAATTTTGAAATGCTTCAGTGATGTGATCAGCGGACAGTAGTGGGAAAGAATTTCTCCAAAACTTGAATTGCGATCAAAATAAGGAAGGAAGATCTGAAAGACCAGAAAATATTTTTTGTTAATCAGGATATGGCACTTTCCAACATCTGGATGTCAAAACACTTGTTTTGAATTCAATACTATTAACATGTGTCACTTAAATGAATTTTTTCCTCCAGAGCCAATTGGGTGGCTACGATTTTTGGCAAGGTTTTTGCAGTCTGTTGCTTACATTACCTGACCTGTGGTCTGTTTGTCTTACGATCTCTGTGGGAAAAAACAGCAAGAGACCTCAACCCCCCCTCAACCCTGCCCACCCGAAGAAAGCAATACCACAAAGCCCTGAAAATAGATCAGAACCCAGAAACAAAGTTCTAGGATGAAGTCTCGTCCTTCCACTGAACCATTCTGACCGGAGGGTAACCTCATGGGATTTCTGCTGCTTTTGCCTATGACATCATGTAACATCAAATGAGAAAGCATCTGATTCTTCTAAATATCAACGAGACATGATTAAACTGAATACAACAGCCTGGGAATCCAGCAAAAAAAAAGTTTGAATAAAAGGTCAGAGAAAGATCAGGCATCAGCTCTCGCTCTTTGCAAAATGATAAAACTAACAGGGAATGACTCAGCTGGCCCTGATGAAAAAGCTCCTTTCTTTGCAGTGTAAACAACACAGTCGGTGTTCTTGAAATCCCAGACTGAAACATCAACCAGCGCTGGAAAATACGATACCCCAGAATGCCTTCCCTGTCCTGGACATAGCCTGTCACCAGTATTACAGGGGATCTTACTCACTGGGACTAACTACTCAAAAGAGACTGCTTCATGAGTAAAAGGGAAAAAAGCTTGTGTGTGGACTGACCTCAAGAGTGTGAAGCAAATATTTTGTTTCAAATCAACTTTTGACCCATTTCAGCAGTAAATTGAATGACCAGTAATTGAAACCAGAAAAAAAAAAAAAAAGAAAAAGGAGGTAAGTGTGGCTTTGGAGGAGTGAATTAAGGATGAGCATAACAAAGAGTAACTCTTCCACGCTGAAACTTGGTGTCTAATTTTTTTGCTAAATAACTTGTTTTGAAGAATAAGAGACTTTTGCTCTTGCCAGGTCCCTGCAGCTAGGTTTTATAGTTACAATGAACAAGTATGCATCTGTGTAAATGTTCCTTGGTTTTCTTTCTACATCATATTTACATTGCTCAGACAGTAAAACCACTGAATGTTTTAATTAGCTCTCCCATGGCTCTGAAAACATTTGAAATTTCCATGTAGTGTGAAAAGACTGGGGGAACAAATAAAGGCTGCAGTGGCTAAGTGCTCCCGAAAGTGGTGAGATGCTTATCGTGCACCAATTGTATGTGGTTTGGGTTTGGGACGGGGCAAGGGAAGTTTGGCGTGCGGTGGGTGCTGAATTCCACAGCCCTCACACAGACTCAGCTCACCGTGTGGGCAGGATGCTTTGGAATCACATTGGCTTTGGCAAAATAATGCCCTACATGAAGGTAGGGTTGCAAAGGCACAGGAATGGTCGCAGCTTGATTCTGCTTGAAGGACCAGGATTTGTCATTTGCCAAAGAAGAGGTTCTTCCAAATATTCTCAGAGGCTCATCAGAGAGGCTGCTAAGAAGATCTCATGTCATTAAACAAATGAAAGTTTTCCATGGAATCATTGTTTTTAATGTAATCTTCATAGACTCATAGAATAAACGAGGCTGGAGGAGACTTCAAGAGATTGTGCTCATCAAGAGCAGTAATTTGCATGTCAGTGAGGAGTTGACAAAACCTGCCATCGGCAGGATCTCTCTTGTCTTTATTCTCAGGACTCATGTAACTGTGCAAATGGTCTAACACCAGGCTGGCATTCTATTTTAGCCAGGATACGGCCCTCAGGGTTTTTTTTGGCCTCTGTGCTGACTCTGTCAAAGCAGTTGCTAATTAACAGAGAACCACTGGAAGAGGGCTAAAAGGGATGATCTAATGCAGCCGCTGTAATGAGGCAGGACCAACAATGCTATGTGCACTTGCTGTGTTTGCAGGGCAGACATTTGTCTCCAAAGACCTAAACTGAAACCATTAATGGAGCTGTGGCTTTTCATAATGTTCCTGGAACTCTTATACCTTAGATTATAATCTGACAATAAGTGATTGTCCTTAGCTTGTATTTAGCAGCTCCTGAAGAGCAAAGAAGTGATCTTTTACTTGGGGCTGGAAAGAAAAAGAAAAGGATTAAGTTGGGGACTCAAGGATTTGTTAAAAAAAGATGACAATTAGTTAAACTTAAACTCCAAAGAAGTGGTAGAAAAAGTGTGGCAAGTTTTATTAAAGTTATAGTTTTAGTAGTTTAAGTCCTCAAATGTCAATGCTATTAGATTATTCTACATGAAGTCTGGTTTGAGGTCAGCTTCTGGGTTTTGCCATCTTGTGGCCTGGTGCTGCACTGCGACCACCCTTCCTATTATTCCATCTGCACGTGCAGCAGCTTTGAAACAATGTGCTTTCATAAAGGTCTCACAGCTGTCTCAGACAGGTCCTTTCTATAATCTGCAGTTTTTCTTGGGTTTAGGGCTTCATCCAATTCTGTATCTATCTCTATTTCCCCAGTTTTCAGCAGAAAGCCATGCCATTCCCAGTCAGGACTGTGGGTGAGTCCTCCCTCCGCATCTCTTTCCTAGCCTGACTCCTTGTGCCATTTGCTACTTGAACAGGCACAATCTCCTCACTCTTCTTGAAACTGTGATTGAATTTGAAAAACCTTTCCGATTCATTGCAGTCTTTGGTGTATCTCAAATACTGCTTTGATTATAGTAGGACCAATTTTTCATAGTTTTTAATAGTCAGCTACACAGCTCCTGTCCTCCCTCTTTTACTTTCCTCTACCTTTCCTTCTTGCAACTATTTACTTTAAGCATGGGATACTCAGTCAGAGATACTAGATCTCAGCATCCCACAGACTTCAAAGGAAACTGCTATGTTTCTACTGCTCCTTTTATTGCAGCGGTCAACCTACAGGATCCAAAAAAAAATTCCTCAGTTGCTATAGTTCTTTCTTAATATTCCTATTCTAAATTTTGGGCAGGTGTGCTATTAGTGATATAGCATTGTGCTTAAAGGTGCTGGAGAATGATTAAAGTATGGTGATCACTGTGAGCTTCTGATCGAAGTTTACTGGCTTTCAGTAAGTTAGTTAGGAAAACTCAGGTCTCTTGTAGTAGCTCTGACTCAGCAATCTTCCTTACTGAGAGGTCTCCATGGAAGACATATGAGGCTTTCCTGACTTTCAGTTCTTAGACTTTTCCAATCCCAGCAGGAGCTGAGCTTTGCTGACACCAGGATCCTTTTCTCTCCCATCTGCCAGAACAATGACTTTATTCTGAGCTTGAAGAACTTGGAGGCCAGTCAAAAAGTTGTCTTGCTAAGTGGTTTATCTAAGGCTGGCCAGCTGTGGCCTCCTTTCTGCTTGATAAGCCTGAGGTCCAGTAAAGAAGAACCTGAGTGTAACAAGTCTGAACAGAGTAGCAGTTCTGTTGAATAGGAATCCAGTGTTGAGTTTATACTTCTCCCAGATGTACCACGAGAAAAAAATATCTCCTGGAGATGTGTCAGCCTGCAGACTCAGTTGGAAAAAGATGTAACAGAGAGGAAATGAAATAGATAAGTTAAATTGAAGGAGAGAGGAAGAAAGAAAAAAAAAAAAGAGAAGATAGGATTTTCCTTCTCGTAGTTCATTTCAAGTTTATTGTTGTTTTGTTTCTTAAATGGGAAAACAGAGTCAGTTGAAACAATGACTAAAGAAGAGATTTTTTCTCAAGGACTTTGAGCTATGGCTGGAGGCCTGAAGTTTGTGAACCTGCATGACTCCTTGGGTTGATCTAAAAAAGCTCAAACAGCTTACAGCTGGAAATGGACTCTATTGCACTTTATGTTGTCTGATATGTGGAAACAAAGACAAAAAAAATTGAGTGCTAATAGATCATTGGAAGAGAACTTAAGTTTTACCAAAATTTTTGTGCTCGAGTTAATTATATTTCAGATAACTGACACCGTTTTATTTTGCAAAGATAGAATCACTAATCCGATGCTGGAGTTCCCGT
>JANHGO010007444.1:0-20008 GCA_024606505.1 Aquila spilogaster | reverse complement strand
ATGCTGCTCCTGACAACTGAAGTTTTGAAACCCAAGTAGTTCAGACTTCAGCATATGCTCTAAGTCAATATGTATTGGACTCCAAGCCTCTGCTGCAGCTGATTAAGGACAAAGAAAGGACATGATACAATGCTACAGGAACCGAGACCATTCTTTTTTGTGTTCCTGAAGAAAGAACATTGCTCATTTTTATTAAGTCTTAAACTTTCTCTTATCTGGCTACCTAATACCAGGTATGTTTACTGCCCTCGTTCCTGGTTTTAAACTTGAAGTGCATAGCCTCAATTGTCATTCTGCTCATCTACTCTCGTTAGAGGCTGCTCTCATTTAGTACATACTCAATTATACAAATTTTATTACAAGCCTAGGCAAAAACCCACTGCCAGCTTTTTCCTCCTCCTCATCCCCACTCTCCATCCTGCTGGTGTAGGTACACTCCTATGAAATATTTTTAAATTTATTATTAGGATAATTTACAATACCTAGGGGACACCCTGCAGGTTAATATGTTGACATCAAAGCAGTTAACTATTAAAAGCCCCACAGTAGCACTTAGGATTTACATTACAGAAATGAGACATAAGCTCGTATTTCCCGGTTAGCTTCCAGCCACCACTACAAAGGAAGGCAACACCTCTAGTCACGGTGATACAGCATAAAAGGAATCTAATGTCACACTGTAACACGCATCAGCATGATGTATTAGCTCTTTCTCAAAAATCTTACAGACTTTTCTCCTTTGACCGCAGTACACATTCATGGAGAAATCTTAATTCAAAACCCTAGGTGAGGAGACTCACCATGCTGCCAGAAACACTTACCTTACCTATGCTTTTATGGCTGCCCTAACAGCAGGAACATCCTCCTCATTCCCACAATACTTGGTGACAGAAATGCTGAAGAGACTCCGAAACCTCACGGAGAGCTGTTAATCAAAGCTTCCTAAATAACAGACCACAAATATATAGCTCATTTTATCGAGAACTGCCTGCAAACTCCACCTGTGCTCCTCCTCATAACCCATACTGGTTCACACTGAAGAAACATGCTGATCCCATTTTCTTACAATACTTGACAGTTATGCAACTCCACACAACCATTTCCAAAACTCTCTCATCACTGTCCAACTTGTCTCCAACTCTGCCAACTAGCTTATTCACACTTTTCATCCACTGCTATGTCCCATTATATTAGCAGGGAAGGAGAAGAAAGAACTAGCATTCAAGTTAAAATTGCTTGGAAGATAAATTAGGATACTCTTCCCCCTCTTCAACACCCTAGCCCCATTCTGATTCACAAGCTGCATTCCCTAAAATGAATCACGTTCAATAACAAAGGTTCCCAGGCTGACTCAGATAACTTGGAAGAGGTAGTCTTCCCTCTCAATGTTTTTAAAGGCTGAGTTTTAAAATAGAAGTTCTGGTTTTTAACTTATGATTATCTTAAAGGTTCAAGAACAGTCTAATCAGTGAATGGACTGAATGTACCAAGTAAATAACCTAAATCCCATCATCAGCACTCTCACTGTCCTGAGAATTTTTTCTCTGGAAAGCATTGTGAAAATCAGACTGAGTTTTCAAAAGCTTCTGGGAAGTATTTCCTGTATTTTAAGAAATTACCTCAAAACACTATCCAATATAACACTGATTCGAGAAGATCTACACAAGGCTCTGAAGCAGCCAGTACTTAATCAGCACTCAGTAATTTTAGCATCGCAGTAACTCCCTGATAATGGATAGGTACTTTTTCTCCCCCCTCTCAGTTTCTCAAAGAATGAAACTCCACTGCCTCTCACCATTCAGTAGTGCATCTGACATCCAAGCGGTGGAGAGAAGGTCACTAGCACCTGAAACCACAGCACAAACAGCTAGATTATTTTTTCTGCCTTGTCCATCATAATCTCGAGATTTCTTACTATGAAAGAACAAGGAAGAAGCTGAAGCAATCACTCAATGACAGTGCAAATGGATCTCCCCTGTGATCATAATGACATAGTATCTAAATCTGTTCATCACAGCATAGGTGCATTAAAAAGATGCACAGATGTGTCTTTGACACCACCACTAGCAAGATACTCCCCCTGTATTTGCTACATTATGAGATGATATCAATTTGCATTTATATTTTGATTACATCTGACTGAATTCTATAATGTTCAGCAATTTGCAACGGATGAAATCTGACACCATCAAAATAAGTGGGAGCTTTGCCATTGACTTCAACAAGGATGTGATTTCATCCTAAGTGCTCTGATAAGCAGAGCTCTAAAGAAATAGAGGACCATAGCTTTTCTAGACTGCACAATTTTGAATCAGAATAATCCCACTGAATCTACAGATTTATACCAATAAGAGTAGAATTCCCCAAACCATTGTTATACCTCAGTTACAGTTTATTGCATTACAGCTGAATGGTATTTCACTGCTGTGCCTTCTTATTATGTAAAATGTCACAGATTGCAAGGGTGGCTGCAAGTTCCTTTCATATCTCCAGCCCCTCTACCTTTGCATCTACTAGACTTTGCAGTCGTCTTTTCAAAAATCTTGGAGAATTTTGCATTCAACGCCAGTTGAGGAAACAGGGGAGGGCAGCATCAGACTTTTTCATTAACTAAATCTTGAGTCCTCGAGGCCACCAATATATTACAGCCAGGGACAATGCTGCTATCCTGGTACCTGCTTGCAAAGTTCCAGGTTAACTGTAACTCATTTTTAGAACATGTTCAAAGTATACTGCCCTGATATAGTATCAGCCACTTATGACCATGTAGGCCCAACATGGTTTTGACTAGCTGCACAGATCCTTTGGGAACCTGAGCCCAAGGTCAGATAGAGTTAAAGCACTCTTGGAACATTTCTGTTTAACTAAGAATAAAAAAGATTAAGATGGATATGCAACATCTCATGTATCTTACACTTAAGTACAAGAGAAGGTTGACAGACTTTTTCAAGAGTATGTTCTTCAGTGATATGCTGGAAGCTTACCTGATACCAGTTTACCTACCCAAGAGACGGGATCTGTTACCAGCTTCCAAGAGTAGCAACCTTTTCAAATTCCCCTCTGCTATCCCCCACATAAATATATTTATATATTTTCCATATATTTTATACATACATATGCATACATATACACATACATATATGACATTCCCTCATCTTCCTTTGCTGTACTTTTCAGCAGTGCCTTTGGCAAAGGACAAAGACTTGAATGGTTTCAAGTTCTGCTTTATTTTGCTTTTTGCACCTCAGAAGAGTTTTTCCCTACTCAGACAAACAAACTCTCCAGCAAAGCACCACCCTAATTGCCCCAGGCAGTTAGATCCATTCAAGCTTAATGCCTTGCAATTGCCGGTCTTATGACTGAATCCACTTGTCAGGGGGAGAGCCGAAACTGTCTGCTCCTCTCCGACAGCCCAACACATCACCTCTGAAATCCAATATATACACCAGTTTCTGAGACCTGAATCAATAATTGCCATCAAGCATTCACCACCATGTTGCACTGAGCAGCTCACCTTAATGCCCAAGTCTTCTGTCCCCAGGAGACTACTGCTAATTCAGAAGTCAGCCAGGTTCAGCCATAGGTCTAATTCCTCCTCTGCCAAATGAACCATACTGTATCCACCACCCCACTGTCCTCTCTCCCCAGTCTCCCTGACACTCCTTTCACTGCTTCTCAATCTCAGCCTAAATAATTCTGCATCATTTCCTGTCCCCTTTTTCAGCTCACACATAAAAATTTAATGCACTGTATTAAGGAACACAGGGATCCCCGCTATTAGCCTTTTCCCAGCTCTAAATCTAATTTTCCAATGCTTGGCCAGGTTTCGGACCTGAGCTGGAGATAAAAACATCATGAAGCTTCAAATCTCCTGGAATATTTAATAAGGTGGGAGTCAGTCATTGGGGAAGAGTTTAAAAGGTGATTAGAGAGGCAGAAGCTGGACATCTGCCGGCACAGCAGTGCCTAAGTAAAGGTGAAACAACTTTTCAAGATAGTTTGGCAACATCATAGGGAAAATTATTTTCATTAATAAAAACAAAGTCAGAGACTCTTTATCTGGGCAGCTTTCAGCAATGTTCACGTTGAAGTCACAGAAAGCAGGCAGCACTCTCCTGTAAGTCACAGTATTGATCCCATTCCTACAAGACTTCACACGGAGGAAGACTAAACAGAAGGGCTACCCTGTACCAGACCAAAAGGTCAGCATCTTCCCAGGAAGCTGCACTGGATTCACTTCTGTTGGAACAGCTACTAGGACTGCTGTTACCTCCATGCGGATTCTTATTCTGGAATAAAACCATTTAAATGGGATACTGGTACAACAGCAGCAACATAAATAAACCAGTACAATTGTATTGTTTTATTTCCTTGAGAGGCCTTTAAAATGATAAAAGCCTTCTTGTCCTCCAGAAGACAAGAAGCTGGTGTCATTTTTTAATACATTACGTACACAGAATATTTCTGTTTGGACACTTAGACATGTAGAGAATGCCTACTTGAAAAAAGCTCCACCAGTTCAAACTCAGTACACAGAACAGCTGTATTCTATTAAGTATGGAATATAAATATGTTTTTCTAGTTAGGAAAATACCGTGTCAAACACACTCCTCTTGCAGGTAACAAACACATGGAAACCAAGGTATCTAATAGGGCTGGGACATCTGGGAAAAGCCTGTCTGGAGAATAAGCTTGTTTATGAGAATAAAAACCTCACAGAGTATCTCAACTAAGTTGGCAAGAAAATTAGGACAGTGGAAAAAAAAAAACACTGGGATTTTTTTTCCCTAAACAAATGGCTTCATCTTTCAAACAAGCACAGGAGATGCCGGGGGGGCTGGTGACAATCATCACTGATGCGAATGATGGGATATGTCAAGGAGAGAGAAATGTCATGTGGGAAATGTAATTAACCAGTATAGAAGGGGGGCCGACACCTCCCCACCTACTCACATGCCAAACAGAAAAGCCCAAAATTTATTAGTACAGCTCCTATTCACTCATTTGCTGTTTTATATTCCTGTACTAGATATATTTATAAACATATCAACCTTTCTTGGAGCACCACAGCATTCCAGTTACTTCCAGTCCAGGTAAGGTCACTGTTCATTTTACCTAAAGACACTTAATCCAATGGGAAAGGGACACAACCTGATCAATTGTTCCAAATTTGTTTGGGTTACTTCACAATAAATAAGTTTCTTTCCTCATCAGGGTAGCTAAAAAGGCAAAATGTGTCCATGGCCATGAAATTTAAGGGATTCTTCCTGTGCAATAGCTTTTTAGACTTAGCTGATGTTACCCACTCATTAACACTGTCAGTTCATATAAGCATCTTTAACAGCAATAACAGAGTGACAGCTGCATTTTCTGTATTAAAACCCCTGGCCAATTTTTCTGATGTAGATTCAGCAGATTTGTAGACAGAAATGAACCTGGCATCCTCTGTATCTGCTCAAAACTATGTGATGTTCACAGGGCATAGTTGAGGGTGACATATTTCCATTCCAGGGTGAAATGGAGCGGGGCGGGAGGGAAGAGAAAAAAATACAGTTACTGACCTTTCAGAGTTAAGCTGAAGGTGTGGGAAGTACTTTTTCCCCAAGATGCTTAGGAAGTATCCTGGAATAAAGGTATGCACATAAAGCAGATGTGCTGACATGACCTTAGAAGAAGCTAAGGCGAGGACCCAGTGGCAGTCCATTGCAACTCTGCATCTGATATTTGTTACAAGCTCTGTAATCCCTTGCCCTAAGCCAGTTTCCAGGCAGACCCACAGAAACTTAACAGATTCAGTAAAATCATCATCTCCAGCATCACAAGAGGATTAGTTGCCATCATCCTCTCTCTGCCTCCCCTTCCCGATATACTGAAAGAAAATAAGGTTTGAACAACCTCCTGAATTCCTCGGCAGGTAAGCAAGCCCTCAAGTCACCGTAATAGTGCTGCACTAAAATACCTACTGACTTCCTCAGAGCATCAGCTTTGTTAACCCGCTACGTCCCCAATGCTGTTAAGATTTCTGTGCAGAAGATGCAATGTATCTTTTTCACACCCCGTTTCTTTTGGCAGGACTAAACTCCACCCAAAAAGATTTCCTTAATATTATCTCAGAGACATGCAGAAAAAGGTCCTTTTTTTACTAAATACTGTAGTATATACAGAAGGGGACATGCTCCACCTTCCCCAAGTTTACAGTCCGAATAATTCTAAAGCAAGAGGCTTGTTCAGAGTTGCCCAAAACCCAAGAACTGGCCCAGATTCTTCGATTTCCATTAAAGCAATTGAGCCATATTTTCACCCTTGAAACTCCTCCTTCCTCAAGAGCAGCTCATGCATGCTCCATAGGCACAAGAACACAACATTTTTCTCACTGAGCCTGTCAGTCACTCCCTGGATACTCCTTCAAAAAGTAAAATCCCAGTAAAACGGGTACTGCAGTGGCACAGACACCACAGAGGTGATGCTCCAACAGAGAGCAGCTCAAACCTACGAACGTGTGGGTCTCTCAGTGCAAGCTGCTTCTGCCATGATGCATAATGGGAGCTACGAGGAAGGGGAAATCATGCATAGCCACTTTCAAATGTCATGCAAGTAGGCTCCACCAGCACAAAGAAGAGATAATTCAGACAAAATTTGTTCCAAAAAGGTAGCTACAGTTTTCATCTCTGAAGAATAACCTGTGTGGAAATTATCTAAAATACTCTTCAAATGCTTCAGTGCTTGTGTAAATGGGGTAAAGGTACACTGCTTAGCAACATCAATACACTGCTATTCAATCACTTTTTCCCTTTAAAGAGAGACCTTTGACTATTGTTTCCATAATCTTTCTCCTCCTTCTCTTACTACACCTCTATCAATGTTAGTTGATTCCTTCAAGTTTACTTATTTGGGGTCATATTAATTTTTAAATAATGCAGGGGGAAAATGACTGTAAATAATGTCCTTGTAAATACATTTGCCAAGAAACTGATTACATGCATCCATGAAACATGCATCCAGCCATAAAAACTAGTTCTAGAAAATGACCCAAGAAGCTTGAAAAGATATATCCACTCTAATTTATTTTGAAGTCGTATAAACCAAATTGCTCTAAGTTCTGCACTATTATGTTACTATGCTGTCTTTTGGGCAACTTGTTATTCAGTGGACATAAACGTGAGAAATTGCCTATCGAAATGCTGCATGTTCTGACAAGACCACAAGCAAATATATAGTCCCCAAAGATTCAGGGGCCTTTGCATACAAACCCATTAATTGCTAGAGGAAGGCAACCATATGGCAAGACAGTAGCGTGCTCTATCAGTGCACAGTGGGAAATATGTAGCTTACTGAGAACTTTTTATACAGGACAAGGGGAAATAAGACTGAAACTGCTAAATCTATAGATTATTCATTAGAAATTCAGTTATAGACTAGTGCATTTCTAATTACTGAGGTTCATTAAAGAACAGGGCTTTTTCTAGATAAACTAGAAAACTTTCATCCTTATCATTACAAGAATAATTGAAATCTTGTTTCCATTAAAGTTTAGATGGCTTTAAATATCTTCCTTCAAAACTATAACAGCATGTAATTTAATGCTTTCATAGGCAACAGAATACAAATTACATGTTTGCTTCTTGACAGACAATATACCTGCATGCTACATACAGCCTCTGTGGCACACCTGAAGTCAACAGCTTCCAAAGCTGTTGTATTTGAGCCGTTTGCTCTGGGTGAAGGAGCCTTTGGGCTGTAGCAAGGCATGCTTTTTCTGGCACAAGTAGAAGTTTAGGCACCCTCCAAGCCCTCCCATTCCATTCATTCCTCTCCCTGCTCAAAAACCCCACTTGGTCTGGTACAGCTGTCTGTGGGTTCAAGTGGGGAACCACACTTAAGCCAAAAAAAGCCTTCAGCAAAATAACAGTTTTCTTTAATGGTTAAGTCTAGTTTAGCTCACTTCATTGACTCAGGTCACTACGTGTGCCTATAAACCTCACGTAGTGCCCAAAGTGATGCCAACACAACTGAAGAGGAGGCAGCAGTAGAAGCGAACATGCACTGCCGCTGTATCAGAGAGGCAGCAAATCATGCAAGTAGGTAACTGACTCCTGTGTTTCCCCTTGGCATGCTTTCTTGGAGTGGACAAGAGTTCCCTCCCATACCTTCATAGCACCAAGCCCAGCCATGTCAAGTTCCCAAGACAAGAGCCGGCCCTCACAGAAACTGCACAGACACAAGCGCACCCTTCTCAGTGCTCCAGCACGTAGGTACACGCAACTGCAGAAGCTGACACATGGATTTTATAAAGTCTTTCAACACAACCGTTTGCACTGAGATTGGACAGAAGTAAGGCTGTAGATAAATAAAACGTGTACCCCCTCATTTCCGTTTGCCCACCGTTCACAGCATCGCTCCTTGAGCTCCCAAGGGAGTAGGCTTAGTGAGCGCTTGTCTAGGAGGCATATGACACACCAAGCACTGTTAATGGGTGGCTTTTATTATAGAAAGGCAGTGATTCAGCAGGCCTGTAACATCAACTGTAGTTCACAGGGAACAGTTGAAAGGCACCAAGCTCACCATAAACCTAACACACCTCACCTGCTTGTTGTTAAAGGCTGTCAAACAGACCCCATGGCCTCTCAAACTATCTACCCCAAATCTTCCCAGCCTTACTATCTGGCTTTTCCTTGTACCTGACACTTGATGAAATTTAAGCTTCTTGCACCAGGAATACAAAGAACAGACTTCTCTCTTGAAGCCTATTATCGCACCTCCTGGCAACCTTCTTTAGGGCAAGCAGCCTCAAGTCAACTCAACTCACCTTTTCCCTTGAAGCTCAGTGCCCCAAACCAGCCACAAGAACTTAACACAGGTCTCAGGAACAGCGTGAAGCAGAAGGATGACAGCAGGTGACCTGCAGGCAGCACAGCCAACATGACTGCTGTGTTTCTCAAAGCAAGGAGTTTTGATTTCTGTGAAAAGTGTTCTCACAGCAATGGCATTGCTGACTCACGTTCAGCTTGTGACACACCACAGCTCCAGATCTTTTTTTGCAAGCCTTCTGCACAAATCCAAGTGATTGTTCCTACATTTGTCTTAAAAAAACTTGGATGCGATTCATTGGAGATGATTTATGTGATGTATTTATAGCCCGTCCCAGCTTCACGTCATCTGCAAGCTTAATAAGTACACTGCCTTCTGCATCATCCAAATCATTACGAAAACGGAAATACTGAACAGAACTGGTGCCAGGACAGGACAGACCTTTTCTAAGCCATACTCAGTATGTTATCCCTTACGTTTCTGAAAATAAAACACCAGTAAGTAAACTCTCATTACCATTACCTAGCCAAGCTTGCATCTAACACCCACCAGTAGTTCCACAGCAAGACACTGAAATAAAGATTTGCAAAAGCTGCTTCTCCTTTATCCACAAAGGAATCCTACTGTAGAAAAAATTAGATTGGATTGACATTCTGTACATCTGTACTAGCAAGCCACGATGACTGTAGTACAGATATAAGTTGGTTATGAAGTAACACCGAAAATTTAGGTTAAAGACAAATGGCCAAAGTAAGGCAGCTCACAGAAGTCTCCCACAAGCAGCCTGGGGCACGCAGGCACTCCAGCTCACCCCGCTGCCTCACTGTATGGAGGTACCACCTCATCACCCCTTTCACCTCTGTCCTTCACGCAGCCAATGGAGAAGGGCAGTATAAGCAGGCTTACTATCACTGCTCTGGAGTATATGTTGGGGATCCCTTTTCAAGGAAAGAGATTAATTAATTATACAAGTCTAAACATGAGGTTCAACCACCCAATCCCCCTACCTACAGCATCACCACTGACTCCAAGGGGCAGCGCAGGCAAAAAAGCTTGGCATGAGCCTCAGTCACACATTTGCCATCTTGCTTGTCATTTCTTTCTATATGTAGTTTGCAAAATTAAAAATAAAGCAACAAGCAAACCCACCACAAATACAACATTTAAAGAGGAAAAGTAGTGTGGTCAAGCTACTTCTAAGGCTTCGTAAAATATATTCTTCCCTATTTTTATAGGGAAAGTGGAGCTCACAGGATGTTTCATGGAGCACTGCAGTGAGGTCCTGGCAAGTCCTTCCATACTTCAGCATAATACTGTAACATGCAGATGCATGTCCTATGTTCAAGTCTAGACACACAAATATTTACTACAGGAAGCCTAAATGTCTAAGCATATGCAGGATTCATGGCTGAATTTCTGGAAATTGAGATAGTTTGCTATGTCCCAACAGACAGTATGTCTTACAGTCCTAGGAACTATTCACCTGGTTGATATTCACTCATTTCCTATACAATAATGAGTATTTATAAACAATTTAAGAAATGAAAACAAAACAGGAAGCCTTAGAGACTGCAAGGGCTAGACAGAAGCTATATGTGACATTTTAAGACTAGCAGTGAGCTCTGGTTTCCTGACCGTGCTCGTGCCTCCTAACTGCTTATTTCGAAGGCAAACATCTCCTTCCTTCTTGAAAGGAAAATAGTTTCTAATACCATCACTTTACCTAGACGCCTTCTCTTGCGTCATCTTTTGGCCTAAGCCATGCCTTTAGTATCTACTGAAAACAACGAAAGAGCAAGATTAGCCAACTGATCCATTTTCCAGCAGAGGAGCAAAGATGGCAAGAAATGAAGTGGTCAAAAAATGGTTTGGGCCATGTCTGCATCACTTAGTGATTCCTCCCACTTAGGAATCTCTTTCTTTCTCTGCCCAACAAGACTTTTGGATGGCCTTGTGGCCCCAGATGCTGCCTTCAGAGCCCCTCCTTGGAGAACAGAAGGGGCTTGTGCTTGGAGGCCCCTAACACGTTCCCCCATGCTTGGTTACCACAGCATCTGAGCCCTGTTGCAGAAGGGAAACACCTCTGAATCTGTTCAGCTATTAACCTTATTTCAGGACCCCCTTTCAAGTTGTTACTTGCATAGAAATCACTGTGCTCTGTTGTCATTAGTGAGACTCTTTGCTATTCTTCCCCCTTTGTTCTCTTTTTGTTTCAGTGAGTTAAGCTTATCTTTTGCTTTTGTTTTCCTACAGTAGTAAAACTCTATTATGATGCTTGGCAGACAATTTAAGCTACTGTGACAATCATCTTTGAAAAGGGAATCTGCTTTCATAAACCCTTTCTACATGACTAAATATTCATTTTGGAGCTAGAAACAGGCAAAGATTCCACCCTCCTCACTATCTAGCTCATGATTTTAGAGCTACTTAAAAAGAAGAGCAGCAGCTGTCTGCAGAGCAATGGGTTGTTTTTTTTTTTTTAAGATGTACACAATACCCCCCTCGACAACACTTCACCTCAAAGGTTTCTTTATTATTTATCCCCCCTCTTTTTTCTTTTTGGAAAAGGGGTAAAGCGATACAAGAAGATACAAATCTGCAGGGTCTGCTCCACACTTGCCTCCCAGTGTACACTACAGCCCAGACCTTTCACAAACACAGCTTAAAACAGTCACAAGAGGATTTTTTTCTTCTTGTGTGTTTTTATACAGAAATAATACATTATTTTTTTAATTTCCCTTTCAAGTTTTGAACCTTACTGGGTGACATTTTTTAAGCTTTTCTCTAAAGCTCTAAGGACCAAGGGATCTATTTCTACTAAAAGGCAAACAACTTGCACACAAACACAAAAAACCCAGACAAGTGTCTTATAATCCCATTTCTCCAGGAACTAGGGCTTTCAGGGAAGCAGTACTATAGGTTTCTGATTAAATATCACAAGAATTGGCACAACCAATACAAAGGAGTCACACCACAGTAAGCCATTAAACCCTGGAACAGCTTCCTGCACATCCCTCTGTCCTGTTCATCTACAATGAATCCTTCTGCACTAACACATGGGAAAGCACTCTGTAGCATCATAAACACCACACCGAGGACTTCCCAGGAGAACATGCAACAATTTTGGCACCAAGGGTGGCCCAAACTTGTCTTCATGACTTAGAAAGAAGCAGCAGCAGCAACACGTGGCAAATAAAACTGAACACAGAACCAGCAGAAAATTAGTTGGACGTAAGGGGGTGCAGGGAGAATAGAAATGTGTCGAATCCCTACTGGTAGCTTATACTAGTAAAGATGAAAAGCTTCACTTAGTGCTACACAGAACTGGCTGCTTGCACACCAGGCCTTTTCTAAAAATGACAGAGAGGCAGTCGTGGGAGTACCGATCGGATGGACAAAAGGAAAGAAGCAAAACCAACAGTAATAGCTTTTACTGAGGCAGAGACCTAAGACAGCAAATAAGGATATCCACAGTGGTGAGAGGGGAGGGGAAGGTTCTTTAAATTTGAGAGTCCCACGCAGCCTAACTTAGATCACAAATGAATTAAAAAGGGGAGAGAGAAAAAAAAAAAAAAAGAAAAAAAAACCAAAAACCCCACAAACAGGCTAACCCTACATTAAAATGAAAAAAAAAAAAAAAACAAAACAAACCACAAAAAAACACCATTAAAAACTAACACTTCATCATACAACTGCCAAGAATTCCTCATTATGGGGAAAAAACCCAGAACTGTCTATACTCAAATACTAAATTGGCAAGGAAAAACACAGAAGGATCATCTGTTTTCTCTCCTAGTAGTATTTTCCTAATACTTTGCCACTTGTTTTTGTTCCATCAGGTTTTTTCCTACTAGTTAATTCATTCGTGAATAAAACACATTCTTAAAAATCAAAGCTCACAGGCTCTGCCCATGACCAGAAATCCACCAGGTTCGGTTTTGCATGGCTGCAGAGACACTCGGGTGCCCTCCCAAGGAGCTATTACTCTACTTTAAAAAGAAAGGTAATAAGCAAGGATGCCAGAAGGGTGCAGGAACAGAAGACCACATCGTGCAGTTATATGAGAGCTCAGTTTAAGTCACCAAAGCAGGGGAGAAGGTAGGGACTTGCTAAAAACATTTGGCAATATTGGCTGGTGGCTAAGATTCAACAGCTGATGAATTAGAAAGGGCAGTGTCATGGGTCACTAAAAAAAACAACCAACAAAAAAAACCAAACCAGGCTCAACAAACTTTGGTACAAACCTGTCAGAGGTGACTGCCTCTGCAAAAACCCCAGCTCCATAATTACAGTGCAGGTTAAATTCCAGTCTGACTAAATTTACAGAGCTATTTCGTAAAATTTCAGTAGACATCACTGGACACTGCACACTGATTACTCAAAACCTCAGTACCTTTAAGTTTCTACATGTTTATTCAGCCATTCTTTCTCCCTGGAGTGAATATTATCTTGTCTTAAAGGTTTGATGTAAAATCAAACAGCATGTTGTTTGGC
The DNA here is from genome assembly GCA_024606505.1 of Aquila spilogaster. NCBI lineage: Eukaryota > Metazoa > Chordata > Aves > Accipitriformes > Accipitridae > Aquila > Aquila spilogaster. Next base: position 6,706 of record JANHGO010007444.1, on the reverse strand, counting down.
TAGGCTTTGGTCTTCCGTTTAAGACTGCTATTTCTCAAAAAGCCATTTCAAAACACAAATATACCAGGGCATCTAAATATAACTGACCCTACTTGGACATAAGTTCTCCTCACATCTGTCATCTCTGCCTCAGATCTTTTTAAATTGCACCTACTGGGTAATAAACTATGCTCTTCCGCTGTACAAAGGCGCTGCTGCTTTCTTCCCCCAGTTTGGCGAGAGGATCAGCCATAAGCTGTACAAAGACTATCTGCTGAGCGTATGCTATGTAATTCGCTCCAGCGAACGCTTGGCTTAGTCAAACTCAAAATTATGTTTAAATTCCTTTCAAAAAGCCCCCTCAGCGTCATGGTTTTCTGGGCTAATTCTAACTAGCAGCACAGAGCACTAGCAACCAGCGGTGCAAACCCGCTGAAGCTGCTGGCTCAGGGAGAAATTAGCAACTGGAAGCAGCCCCGCACTCCGAGCTGGCTGTGCCACAAGACGTGCAAAGCCTTTGGTCTAAAGAGCCAAGTTTAGACAGCAGGCAAGATCCTGAGCAAAGCTGAATCCTCACCTTCCCCATAAGGCGAGCTTCTTGGCAACTAGCTTTCCCATTAGTTTAAGCATACGAACCTCCAAAGCATCAAAACAATGCACAAAAACATATGCGTTCTGCTGTCCGACGGAGATCTCTCAAAATAGTAAGGCATGAATTGAAAAACCAATGAAGCAAACCTGGGAGCATCAGAACTCACTGATGGCTCTAGAAAGCTGTTTCTGATGCACAAGACTATCAAATGTTAATAAAAAACCGGGAGAAAACTGAACTGCAGTGTGAAATATCCCATTCTTGCTCTGTATCACTAGACCTTTCATAGCCCAATTCCCACATTGACATGGATTTGAGCCAACAGCTTCAAAGCTTTTACCAGAGATGAGAAAGTTAAGCTTTCTTATTTGCAGAGCCATTTTATCAATTGATTTGTGAGATTACATCATATATGGAATGCTGAATATTAATATAATACCTCAAAACTGTTTTGTAATACTCTCATCTGTTGTATAAGAGCGGTAAAGGCATTCAAAAGTAGCCTTCAGTGAACTGTTCTTAACGCTTACTAGTACCCTATGCCAAACAAGTTTTCCTACAAGCATTGACCTAAAAATTCTTCAGACTTTTGTTAATCTAATTTAAAAAAAAATCAAAAGTTTTTCATTATTTTTTATTCAAATGAGGAAGCTCTACCACCTGAATGTAAGTAGCTCCACCTTTACAGATGCTCAAAAGTTCTTGACTAAGCTCCCTTTAATAAACTCATTTAGGGCAAGCAACTCTAGTAGGGATCCAGAAAAAGAGCTGAGGACAGAAATCCAATGCTTCCTGCTTCCATGGGGGAGCCCTGCTGATTATTCTCTGAAGAACTACCATGGTTTATTAACACACAATTGACTACTTATTGGGTAGCTTTGGTTCTTAATGGGTGAGCTGAAGTGGTAAGACACGATGAATGTTCTGGGTTACTTTTCTGGAGGATGCTCAGAGGAGAAAAAAAAAGGACAAAGTCTCCACTCCTTTACCACAGCAGCTGCTTCAGCTCTGTACAAGTGTGTTATTGGAATTCTGGTTTTGGCTGAAGGCAAGGTTTAACTTGGGATTGGGGAATAGTTAGCTTCAAAACAAAATGCTTAGTTAAGCTTCAAAAGACAATGTTTCAAAACTTGCCAGCTCTGATGTCTCTTCCAGCTTAACCAATTCTACTGAATTAAAGATTTGTTTTGGGAAGGGTTTTTGTTGTGTCCATTGTTTCCTACCCCCACCTTGGCAAAACAATTCAGTATTACTGTTAGTTTCAGCCAAGGTAAATAGATGGTGTTCAGAAGAAAAAGTTTTCTTCAAGTCTTTTTGATTTAAGAGAAGATATACACATTGTATCAGCACCTTCTTTCAGTGACTGATGAGTCTGAACCACTGATTTCAATTCAAGGGTATGCAGAAAGACTAATATGCTTACCGGTATGTTTTATTGCTTCCTGCAGCATTGCTAGCAAGATGATTGCCAGACTTGCTTGTTCATGGAGGTACATGCTTATTTGCTGAGAAACGTCTATCTTCATCACCATTAACAGGAATAATTAATAGACAGTAAGATAACAGGTTTCAATCCTGAAAGTCCAAAACTAGAGTGAAAAATAGAAGACTCTACCCTATCATCCAATGAAGAATAATCATGATTGGCAACAAAACCAAACAATTTTCTTATATAACCAAGATATTCTCCAAGACAAAAAGCCCCGTGGCCTATTGCAGTGTGCTCTGCCATGCACTCTCTCTCATGAGGTATCTTGGGGTTTTATAAAAGAACCGAATAAAACAAAATCCCACACAAATGAGAACTTTGCTCCGTTACTTTTTCCTCAGAAGTCTTTTTGTTCACTCTTTAAGTTAACAGTTCAGTACTAGCCAGGAGTGGTTGCTTGACAAGAGACTGACATTTAAACACACCTACATACTGGAACATAAAGCAGTAACATTAATTAGTTATTCCTTTTTTATCAGCTAAGAATATAAAACAATAGAAAAAGATTAGCCACTCCTTTTCAATCTAGTTTCTTTTATTTCCTTCTTACTACTTCAGAAAGAAAGGGGTTATGGCAAAGAAATTAATGGCTACAATGGCATTTGACTCTGTACAAGTTCTTCCAGCATATTTGATATGCCAAGTCATGAATTAAGCAATATAATGTAAATTATCATATATGGTGCATTCTAATTTTCATGTTCTTAAAAAGAAGTGCTTGGAGCATATTGGAGCATTTCAATCTTAGGGGGTTTTGTGTTAGCACTTCCTTGTTCTTCCAGGCTTATGTAGAAGTAAGGAAGGCCATAGAAGTACAGGTGACTCCTGTAGCATAAGCTGATAAGGTCCAAAACGGTCCTTTTCAGTACTAAAGTCACTCTTCCTCCCTCCCTCCAAGAATTAAAAAGACACAAAAGCAGTTTTAAGGAACAAAAACTGTGCATGAACTTAAATTTAAGTAAGCAATTATAACATTCACCAGGAGAATAGCAGGTTTAAACCTCCTTTCTGGCAGATCTGGATCTCCTACTCACTGAGTGCCCTTAAACTGTTGTGCTACAGAATATTCTAAGGGCAGATCATCACATCAAAGCTACTCATTCTGCCTAACAAGTACTTCCAAAAGCATGTGCTAGAGCTCTAGCGTCATCCTGTTTCCCCACTACCAGTAAACTATAGTAAGCATCAGCATATGGAGTTTTTCTTGTTTGCTTACTTGTTCTCAATTAATATATAGCAAATATTTGTATAAAATATTTAAATATTCATTGGATCAGAACAAGGCTCAATTGCCTGGTACTTGGAGAATTTGCCAGGGGCAGAAAAAGGGGAAGAGGAAAGAACTCAAGTTCCAGGTTTTGTTAAAATAAGTATTTTAAGTTAAGCAGAGTAGAACAGCTTCAGTGGAAAGTAACTAACAAAAGACCTAACCTGGAAGAGCAGAAGACACATTTGGTAGGCTTGAAATACTCCATGTCCCTGGAACACTACTGTAGCAATCTAGGTTTTCTATGGATGTGCCACCTTCACCCAGCCAAGTTGATGACTTCATCCCAATAAGTAAATTAAAAAACAAACAACAGACACCTGTCAAAATACAAAACATTTCTTGTCCCTCTGACATAAAGAGACCTGGAAATCATGCATAACCCAGATGGAAGTTGTGCCACATCATTACAGCCAGTGAAATCTGCTGATGCTAAAATGCTATTCTATAGAGCCTTTCCACAATCTGATCAGAGACCATACTTACAACGGGGTGCTGCAATGACAACGCAGAAGGAATAAGAGATGAGTGAAAGGGTGAGTTTTAGCGCCCAAACTGATTTGCAGTGCCCTCTTGAATACGACAAGACATCCTTCAAAGCTCCTGATTTTGACAACACATATAAAAAGAGAGCAAGGACAAAGAGGATAAGAAAGATGACTAGTCAAATAGTAAAATATTTTGAAAAACAGAGCTAAATTATTTGACTCACCAAATCGTATGGGGAAGGAGGGCAACTTCCTTTGGGGCCCGGTAGGAAAGGAAATACAGTTCACTCTTCAAAGTAAGGCCAGATTATATTTTGCATTCACTTTTCATTTCTATCACCGCTTGTGGTACAGCTGTTCACTGCCCCATGAACTCTCAGGCAGCTATGAGGCTTCTGCATGATGAAGCAGGACTGATCCAATGGACAGTACTTGTGGGTACTAGGAACTGCATTAATGTACAGGCTCTTCATTATCTTTCCATCACCAGAGCCATGTTCAGAAGACCCTCCACATCCCCACAGCACTCCAGCTCCTGGAGCGTACATCTCCTGTATTCAGATTACTGTGAGCAGCTGCACTTACTGCTCTGGTTACTCACAATCTCTCAAAATTACACAGTAGAAGACTTCCTTCTAAAAGAGGTCACTGGCACTGCAGACATGAGGGTGGATTTTCCCTTGCTATGAGACAGCAAGCCCTCAGTCCAGGTACATATTTAGAGGAAAAACAAAAGGTATGCAAAAGCTGGCAAGAGGCAAGTTTAGTATCTCTCCAAATTCTTGTTATTCTATCAGGAGAATGCATCCATTAATGTTGCATTGAACAGTCATTGGTGCCCCAAGGAAGACTTTGAAAAAACATTCTATTTAAAGACAAGCCTGTTAATGTGTCATCTGCAATATGCCTCTCTTATTCCTGGGAAATTTGCATAAAAACAGGATTGTTATTGCTCTGACACTCTAGTGTTCCTAGTGCTTATCCTCACTGGAAGAGGCATGCTACCTACCCTGCCATCCCTGCATACCCAGGCTCCCACCAAAAAAAAAAAAAAAAAATTAAAGGGAGTTTTAAGTGCAATTGCACTGCAGTTTCAGCTCATGTTCCTGAAATCCTGGGTTTAGTAGCAGGGAAGCTCACATGCCAAAGGAAACAGATGCTATAAAAGCCAATAAAAAACAAATAAACATAAATAAATAACATTTTGTCACCATTAGTGAAGGTTTGTGATTATGTGAGTATTCAATAGGAGCAAATACATTTCCAACAAGAACAAAAGCACCAATGCAAGATATATCCAATGAAATTAAACGGAAAAGGCAGATGAAATGCCAGCTCAGACAAGAGGGTAACAGACTGTCGTTTAAAGCTAGTATTTCCCAGGTACATGATTTCGTTACTATTGTGTGCTGCCACACCTAACTAAAGTCCTTCTCTTGGCAGGAGGGGCGGGGAAGGAAAGCACCAAGAGAATTTAAGGGGAGTTAAGTTATGAGGACAGTGACAATTTACCTAAGCTTGATGGGTCAGCACTAGCAGGAAGCTTCCATGCTTCTTTCATTACATTCCTATCTCATTTTCACTGTTACACATTAATTTCTCTGCATTTTCAAAGACACAGATTCACAACAAAAAGAATCACAGAAGGGTTTATTGTCTGAGACTTCATTTGAAACAGACTGATCTGCAACGTCAGTGCAGCTGCCTCATATGCAGCATTGCATTCTAAAAATCCTTATGACATTTCTCTTTAGACATGAATCAGCAGACTAACAGATGTCTCATTCACACCATGTTTGAGTTTCAGTTTTACTAATGAAATTAATTTAGGGCCAAATTGCATCTTGAGTCGCACACAGAACTCTGGTTGACTTGCATGTCAGCCAAATACGTGCATGGGAGAATGGAAATCTGACCTTAATTTTAATTTGATCTTTGTAACAGATTGCTAATTTAGAGAGACAGATTGTGATGTCCCTTACTTGTGTTACATGCTACCTTACATCACAAATAATCCCACTGAAAACAGCAAGATTTCTGGAGTACCATATACTCCTAGGAGGGTCAAGATCTCACAACCTGCTTGTTACTAGTGCAGACTGCCTCTGAATCTGAAGAGGTACCAGTACGGCAGCCTTCTGAGCTCTTTTTCTTTTTGTGCAAACAAGTGTGCAGTCCTGGGAAGACCTGCCATGTTGTTGCTGGGTTTTGACATGCAATGCTCAGTACAGGCAGTAATTCTCAGAAAGCGAAATGAAGCAGCAGCAGGGAAATCTACTCTTCCCAACAGGTTGTCCACATAGTCTTTTGCAGGCAGACACAAGCTAGCCTGGACCAGAGTCTGTGCAGCCACGTTGGCCGAACTGGATTTACTCACTTTGGCCAATAATCCACTGTGTTAATGACATGATCAGAGCTACCTGTTAGAGCCTGGAGTGTAGCCACATCTGTTTAAAGCAGAACATGAATTCACATCTGCCTGAACATACTCTCAGTCCCTGACTGAAGTAATTTTGAGGAACAGAGCCACTCCATGAGAAGCAAGCCATTGTACTGAGGTTTTTTTTAATCTCCCAATTTTCTCAACAGGCTGTCTGAACCATGCCCTGAGCAGATCTGCTAGTGAGTAAATTGAACAAAAAAAAAAAAAAAAGAAAGTTAAAATCATAATGTGTTATAGAATTGGTATAACATCCAGTCTAACATTCCCTTCACCTCAAACACCTTCTGTTACTTAGTAGAGAATAAACTTCTGTGTAAGTGGCACTACGTTAAAAAAAAAACAAAAAAAACCCCAAACAAACACAAAAACACACCCCCCCTCTGCACATGGGTCGGGGCAATCCCAAGCACAGATACAGGCTGGGCAGAGAATGGATTGAGAGCAGCCC
>JANHGO010007443.1:0-20012 GCA_024606505.1 Aquila spilogaster | reverse complement strand
GGCGTCCAGGCGGGTCTTGAATATCTCCAGACAAGGAGACTCCACCACCTCTCTGGGCAGCCTGTTCCAGTGCTCCACCACCCTTACTGTGAAGATGTTCCCACGCACATTTGTGTGGAACTTCCTATGCATCAGTTTCTGACCATTTCCCCTTGTCCTATCACGACACAAGGGTCCTTGAGGTCCCTCCCAACCCAAGCCATTCCGTGATTCTATGATTCTATGGTTACCTTCAGAGAAAGATAGGCTTGCTGTGGGGATGCTGCCTTTGGCTTGCTGTTTCTAATTATGTCCAGAGAACAGACACCAACTATTTTATGCAGTAGTATAGACATGTCCTACAAGTCCTGAAAGCTAAATACCTCACCTATTTAACAACCTTTCAGCATTTTTACTACCAAAACTGGCTGGTTTTAAATTGGCATAACGCTAATGATGCCAACAAAACAAACACTTTGCCAGATCTGCTCAGACTAGTACCCCCTGACATAGCTCCCATTATTTATTTTGAAACATTTTCAACATTGCTTCTTCTGTCTTCTGTTATGTCAGCATTTATGGAGTGTCATTTTTCTAATAAATTAGTTTATTCTGAATTCATAAACGTTAAATATGAATGGAGCAGGATGAAGCAGACAAACAAACAAAGGATGATAAATGTAGAGAACTGCTGGGAAATACAAACTGAAGTCAGTGGATTTTAAGATATCTTCCATTTTCTGGTAGTTTTACTTGAAAAGCAGTGGCAGTCTCTGAAAAAATACAGGTCAATAACTGCAGACTTTTGATATCTTCTAGATCCTTGGGTGCTGAGTAACACCTACATGATACTGAGTTGGAAGAGCCTTGAGTAAGGGACTCTGATCAGAGACCCCTAGAATATTATATGACATTACATCTTAAGGTAGAGAGAATAACTATTTAGCTTTTGACTTGAGACTTACCACATGGAGACCTCAGAGCTAAGGATGAGTCAGAAGGAGACATCAGGTGAGGGGCAGAAAAAAAATGCATATTGTCACAAATCTTAGTAAGTTAAGGTAAAACTCACATTGGTGCAAGAGCCTCAGGACCTCTTCATTAGCTGTTCTGTTTTGAGAATACAAGTACACGCTGATCCAATGCTAACTGTTACCCCTAATTTAGACTGCAGCTGTCAAGGCAATATGTTTGTAGGTGAAGTGGTAATGCAACAAAAAGAGGAGTGAGCTACCAGGTAGGGGATACCTGGTTTATTTATTAAATGCAGAAGTCATGAACACTGTTGCTTACGTTTATGACTTTTGTAGAATAAGTCTAGATTTTCAGGATATTCCTTAGGTAATGGGACTAATTCTACTGTCCCACTGCTATCTTGTGTACTCTCTATTTAAAACTAAGCTGTAATGATTGGATAGATGTCCTGATTTCATCTGGGATAGAATGATTATCTGGTATGGTGATGTGTTTTGATTTAGAATGAAAATAATACTGATAACATAATACTGTTTTAGCTCTTGCTAAGCAGCGTCTGCACTAAGGACTTTTAGATTCTCATATCGTCTTGCCAATGAGGAGATTGGGAGTGTGCAAGAAGCTGGGAGGGTACAGAACCAGAACAGCTCAATCAAACTGGCCAAAAGGATATTCCATACAATATGATGTCATGCTCAGCAATAAAAGTGGATGGAGTTGACCTGGGGAGAAGCTGTTGTTCAGGTTCTGGCTGAGCACCAGTTGGCTGGTGGTAGACAACTGCACTGCGCATCACTTGTTTTCGTGCATTCTTATCATTTTTCCCCCACACCCCTCCCTTTTCTTTCCTGCTACACTTACCTCAATCCATGAGTTTTACTTTTTGTTTCTGATTCTCTCCCCATCCCTCTGGAAGGTGAGTGAAGAAATGGCTGTGTGGTTCTTAGCTGCCAGTCTGCCTACACCATAATACCTTAATATTGAAGTCAATTAGCTGGCAAATTTTGTATGACTGTTCACCATTCAGCAGTCCACTTCTGTTCTACAGAGCTCTTCAGAAGGTGAAAGGTGCCCAGAGCGTACCTCACTGACTTCGTCTGTATTCTTCATATTCTTGTCCTTACATGGATACTTGCTCTGCAGCCCTGTAAGGCTGTGATCCAGAGTGCTTCTGGATGATCTTGACAAGGCACTAATGCCCATGAGTGGTCTGACTGCAGAGAAGTACATGCAGTGGGACTTAGCCTGATGGAGGCCTGTGACTCCACCGGGGTGGAACATACTAGGTCTCTTGGAGGACACGGCCGTGAAGGCTTTGAGTTGTTGATACCCATGCTGACTTAGGCCAGCCATACTGGCAAAGAAAGGATGACTGAGACCTTCAGCACACTGCAGTACTAGAAGAAAAATCTATTGTTTATTCTCAGGAAAGAAAATAACACTGCAGAAAGGCTATAAAGCTGCCCTCCTCTTGCAGAAGTTAAAGTGACAGCCATTCAATCCAGCTCTGCCAAGTGTTCTCAGGTCCTGTGTCAAAGGAAGCAGACGATGATAAATTGAACAAAGCAGGTGGACTGGTGAAAGAGAACAATGGAAGAAACAACCCGCAACAGGGCAGAACAGTCCTGCAGCTGTCTCTGCTTTGTCTCTTTCTTCCAGCAATTCCACTTGAGGAAGGACATGACTTAGCATTCAGGAGAGGTGTGATGGCTGAGCATTGTTTTGCAGAAATGTTTCTAAACCCTTTCTCTCCCCCCCCCCCTCTTTTTTTTTTTTTAATTGACCCCAACCTCAAATTCTGAATGATCTTTTAATATACGAGAAAAATAAGCAAAGCATTTGCACTCGTGTCAATTTAAATGAAAGCCATCTCTTCTGTTTTTCTTTCTAAGCTTTTTGCAAGTATTATTTTATCATTTCGTTTCTCTTTTAATCTCTCTTTGTTTCATTTGGCAGCTGCAACAATGGTTTCTAGCCTCTGGCAAGGAAAACAGATGAGCAAATATCTGTCTTGGAAGCTAAATGCATCGCCCCAGTGCAGACCTCTCCAGCTTTCCAGATACCATGAGTCCTCAGCCTGCTCTTAAATTGGTAAGTCAGCAGCCATGCCAGCACAATGCATTGCCAGAATTGTTTAATCAGGCCAGTCTATATTGATTTATTTTTAAATGTATTCAGCAACAGTTCCTCTGTTTTCTGTCAGTTAGCTATACTGTCACAGGCTTTGATTCACCACCTCTTCTACTGCAAATTCTATGAACATATTATCAAGCAGCCAGCGCGCTTTGGATTTGAAGCTGACAATACTGGATCGATGTCCCAGGGGTTCAACCCTGAATTTCAATAATTCAATTAAATTCCTTGAATACTAGATTCCGCCAGAACATTGATTCCACATTGCTTGCACGTTCATGTACGAGCCATGCACCACACAGAACCTGTGTATAGTCCCCTTGTTGGTGTATAACGAAGGGAAAAGAGAAGATATTGAACCTGAGAAAAAGATAATCAAGTGTTGAACCTGCTGAGCCTATTATGTGAAAAACTGTTCAGAAGGATGCTGCAGCGGTTGAAGCCACTAGAGGATATTGCAGGTAAAATTGGGGTTCTATTAAAAATGTATAAACACATCCAGGATTAGGTTTTAAAGCTATTGCTACAGGTATGAAATGAGCTTAACAGAACTCCTGGGTTCCCTATAGACTCATTTGCAACTAACCAAGGGAAAAAATAAACTCTTTTATTGCTTGAATAATTCTATGCTACCTACAGCAGTAGTTAATAGTTAATAAGGATTTATGCCTCTCATAACTGAAAGGTGTTCCTAGTTCCAGCAAGTGGGAAGACTTACATTACAAATACTAGTAATTCATGTCCTATTACTTTGTTCACAAACAATATAGGAAGAAAGAGGGAGGAAAAAAAAAAAGAACCTATGCAAGCCAGTGTGTAAGAAACTGAAGTTTATCAGCACATAGAAGGATTATTCAAAGAGTGACCTGACTTCCAGGCCCAACACCAACGATCTCTGGAGCTGTCATTTTGGATGCAGAAGTCTGCAATTGCATGATGCCCTCAGTGAATAGGTAGTTCAAGTGTAAATGTAACAGCCTCCCTCTCATCCGACAGCAGCTGCAAATCTATAACTGCAGGATGTTCAGAGTAGTGATAAATGCTCCTCATGTTCCTTAGTTTGTAGTTGAAAGTTCCTTGGAACACCTCTTGGGATTACTTCTTGGTGGATATTTGCACAGTTCTCAGACTGAGAAGTTCTGGTTTTAATAAATAGCTTCAGCCCACACTGTAGCAGAAGCACATAAAATAGCAATAATTGCAAGCAATAACTGTGAAATCAGCTTCCCAAGCAGAAAGATTGCCATGGCTAGAGGGCCTACAGGTTTAGAAGAGGACATTAGTCCTTATCATCCATTTCCCAGCCATTTTTCACTGACCACTAAGGGACAAATCGTACCTCTTTTTAACATCTTTGCTGGAACTTCAATTAAGAAAAATTACAATTGTGTCTAATTAAGTATTGTGGATATTGAACATTTAAGCAAAACAACAGATAAGGTTCTGTGGCAAATGGTCCATGCAGGACATAGAGTAACAATATCCCGGAATGCAAGCATTTAAAGGCTTTTCAATATCAATATCCACCTTAGTACAGCCAGCAACAGTGAAACAAAAGAAAGCTGCAATTTTTAAAGGAGACGACACTTTTTAAGTCTTTAGAAACTTCAACTACATAATTCAGATTCCTGTCTAACAGTATAATTGTTCTGGTTCTTATTAATTTAATTGCTACAGTAGCAGTCAGCAACCCGTTCTAAGTCTAGGGGTTGTACAAACACTCAGAAAAATACAAAAAATATCTTTACATAACTGATCATCAGTGAATGCTATAAATCTTAAAGCTTTTGATAAATGTTATGAGATGGATAAAACCATTTACATTTACAATGAACAGCCACACTGGGTGCAAAATAACTAGCCAATAGACTGAGACTAAAATGTTGGTATCAACATGGTGAAGAAGAAGATGATAAATAGATGGGTATTGTATTTTTTTTAAAGGAAAAAACAATTTTCGTTACTCTGCTGTCTACGTAGAAGGGAGAATTTCTTTTCTTCTTTAAAACGCTTTATTCCCTTCTTCTCAAACAGCAGTGAAATTTTCAATGATGGTTTCTCCAGTGACAGCATTTACTATTTTTGATGGTAGGACCTGCCCTCTAACAATCTGGGTCATTGTGGGTAGGCCACCTTTCTGTACCTCCATTTACCATACAGAACTTTTTTTTCCAATCATCAGTTCACAGGTGATTTTTTTTTTTTTTAATTGTGTAAGTAAAGTTAGACCACTTCCCTCACAGTGAACTGCAGTGTTTATGTTAATACTATTAATAACACTTGCTTGAATAAGATTTCAAGATCCTTTCCTTAGTATACCAGGGCAGTGATGGTTCATTATACAAACATGTTTGTGACACAGACTGCTGTCCTCTATGGCTGAAGCAGAGCTAATCCAATTAATTTGTTCATGAAAGACAAGCTAGTTGTAAGTAGGGTCTAGCACAAAGAGGAAAGGACAGTTTTTTATTAACTTTCTCCCTTGTCTCAAGACATATTTATTGCTTTCTGCTCAAGCAGAAATAATGAAAGTCTAAGACTACGACTACTTGCATGAAAAATCTTTCAGCTCTTGTGCATGTAAATAGATTAGACTTGTGATTGAAAATGCTCTGTGCATTTCTTAAGGTTGAAACTTTAAGGACTTATAAAAACCCAATTTAGCAACATAACCATATGTGCAATAGAGTGACTTTCCTAATATGAGGCAACGACATTATTAATTAAAGAGGAGGACACTGCATGGATATGTCAAAGTAAAATAACCTTCAGCTAGAAGAAACAGACTGGGCTATAGGTCAATTTTATTGTATTATAGAGGCAGATATTGTTTTTCACATTGTGTTAACAGAGATACCTGTGAGATACTCAAGGCAGGTTTTTGTTTAAAAAAAAGGAGACAACATATCAAGCCACAGTAGAGACACCAAGAAACTGTGTTGGAACAAGGATATTTTCTCTACCTTTATCTATAAAGACCCTTGCCAATGTTGGCCTTAATGTATCTCTGAAATAAAAGTTGAACATGGCAAGGCAGAGTAAATTCACCATTTGAAATGGTTAAAGAAGAAGTGCTGAGCACATGCATTTACTTAGGCACCAAGGGGACATGAATTATTGGCAACTGCTCTATCAGGAGGCCTGCTAGTTGAGTTGCAGGCTGACAAGTCATGTCAGTCGCTCCCCTTCTGGGTGCTAAACACAAGTACTCTTCCAGGCTGAAAACCTCCAGGAATATGCTGATAATGGAACATAACTGTGTCCTGAAAATAATGACCACTTCATCTGAGTGTCTCACATAAAGTTCTTGCCTTCTTGATCATGACACTAATTGTCACTAGCAGACTTAAAAAACTGTATGTATGCTTCCAAGGTACGATGTAGTGGTCACCTCAAGTTATACTGAGGCAGAAGTTGGGGCACTGTTCTCAAACTTATGATTGCATTGAAAGATGGGGTCATGCTCAGAGAGTTTTATTGTCTGTCTAAAACACCTGCCTTGAGAAGTATTTGTCCAGCTATGAGCAAACTGATTTCTCTAAGACTCGTGGTCCTCCTTGACCTTTATATATTGCAGCTATAAACAGGACAGATTTTAACCTGGCTTTATTTGCCATAGGTACACCGATGTTCAAATCCTTTGAAAATTTTCACAAGGCAGCATCTGCACTTGTAGTGTAGAACACTTCTTTTTCAATTTAGAACACCTCTTTTTGCAAAAACAAGCTGAACAGAATAGTACCGCAGTGCCAACTAATAACATAGTCCAGCATAGAATAGTGCTAATTAGCAGCTGTTGAAAACATTGATTGGTCGAAACATTGCTGTTAGGGAAAGTCTACGCAAACCCACAATGCAGCCCAGTGTACACAGTGCTCTGCTGCTCAGAATGCAATTTGGAATCAGGTCACTTTCTCATTATAAGCTCTTGACCTGTATTGGGCATGTTAAGTAAATATCATCAAAGATAATCCATACTAGAACAATTTTGCAGACTATTATGTAGAATTCTACATTTTTAGTTGAGACTAATAAGCTATCAGAAAATGGTATTCTTGACTTGGAGGTAATAATAGTGAAAAATAAACAAATGCTAGATTTCATTAGATTGCAGTCATAAAAATCTCATTAAAAAAAAAAAAGAAGAAAAAGAAAAAAAAAATCATTTCCCAATCAAAATAATGTTTTTTTTTCTGGTTGTGGAATATATAGGTCATATGTGAAAGTATTTAAGCATATCCACCAGTTAGAATCAGAATCAGGAACAATATTGAAGATAAGAAAAGCATCAGATACACACAAGCTGAACTAGACTTGCTGTGATGGTGCCATGTTTGCTTGATGACTATCTACTGGCTGAGAAGCTCTGAGCATCAGAAGCAGCTGGTCTTTTACAGGTAAGCATTTCTACACCTGTTGTGGAGGCCACCTGAGACCCTAGGCATCTTTGTGCATGCCTGAAGTCAGTGTTGTGTGAAGTGAGTGAGTAAGTAAATGCTGTAACTGCACAACATTTATCTAACCACACAGTAGAGTGCTGTGCAGAGTCAGCCCTGCTTGTAATTAATTCCCCTTGTGCTCTGATGTGCATCATTGTTGCTTTTCACTTATACTGCTGGCTTAGGGTCATCAGCCACTGGTGATGTTTGTACATTCATTTTCCCCTTGTCTTCCACAGTGGCAAAGTTTGTCCAAAGCTTTACAGCAATGCATTCTCCAGCAAATGCATCCACTTGTCCCCTTATGTAGTCAAGACGAGCTTATCCCTCTGCTGCTCTTTTTGCTTAGAACTGAAGAGATTTACAAAGTTTAGAAGTATTTAAATGATTGTCCTGGATATGCCTCATCAATGTTAAGATGGCAGTCTTTCTTGATCTTATTTTAGGAAAAGATCTTCTTGCTTGCAGTCTTGGCTCATTTTCATACATCTCTCTCTCTGTCTCTCTTTTTGTTCACTTGTTTGTTTGTTTTCAGCTATAGCAACATTATGGATCCTTCATGCTCAGATTTTTGTGAGCATCTACTCTGACATCCTTCATAACACGTAACAATGACTGTAAATGTGTGTTCCTGCATCAAGTCTGCAAGCTTTGGTGGAACTGCGGAATACTTTTTAGAAAATGCAGGGCCTTCAAATAGCACAGTCTCTAGCACGTTGCAAAATAAATTCTTCCTCTGATTGATTTCTTTCATTGTTAAAAATAATTTATAATTTATAATTTAAATTATTTATTTAAAATAATTTATTTTATTTTGTTTTCCTAGGCATTGGAAATACATATATAAATATATTTTGCATTTGGTTTATAGTCAGAAATATTTCCTTGATATATATAGTAATCAAATCAGCTCATAAACTTCCCTATGTACATCAATGGGACAGAGCACTCTTCAGCTCTTAGAACAAGTCGAGTTTCCCAGGTCTCAGGTAGCTCTGTTCTTAACTAAATGCTTCTGATTTGTCAGCATCCACTTTTTCAGATCAAACTGTTCTAGAGATTTAGCAGTTTACTCTTTCACTAATATTGCTAATGGATAGACAGAGGGATAAACTGTTTATGCTTACTCTCAATATTATTTCTTATTTATGAATATGAATATGACTTGGCCTTTCAGGTATTCCATCACATCAGGAGCTCATGCTTGGAACATCGTCTATTTATGACTTCAGAAACTGCACGTTTTAAGATACCATTCATCCTTCTTGCAGCTCTGACCTAAATTCCATTTTTACAGTTGCTTGTCCTTAAATCTGATTATTTTAAAAGGCGTGCTGCTCAGATGGTCTCATCTTGCTAAGTGAACCTGATCACTCTGTAGAGCTGACCTGTCCTTATCCTTATTTACCGCTTCACTGATTTTGCGTAGTTTACAGACCTTACCAGCAATGATATTTTCTTCCAGATCATTGATAATGATATCGACTAATGTGGAGCCAAGGTTAGATCACAGTGGGGTCTGATTAAAAGCATTCCTTCTAGATGATCAGTTATCAATTAGCTTTACTATCAACCAGTTTTATTCAATTCAAAATGTAACACTTCTTTTTTTTTTAATAGAGCTGTGATGAGCTACTTGGACAACGTATGTCCTCTCAGATAACTTGGTCACTCAAATTTGTAATCTCAATAGGATATAATTTCTGTAGATGAAATCTGTTTCCCATTAAACTCTGTTTATTAGCATTAATGTTACTGCTGTTTGTTTTTTTTTTTTCCAAGCATACAGTGAGCCTACAACTTCGCACTTCACTAAACATTCCTCAGTGCAGCCTTGGCGGGAGGGTTATGACTGCTCCAAGAAACTGATTCTAGGTCCCCTCTTGGGTAAATTTACAGCGATTGATTGATAACACTGTTAAATGCTCTGAGGTTCTCAGTGTTCTAACGCTGGGACATCGATGCCTTTTCAGAATTTTTTTCATTGTTTTTTGTATTTCTTAATACAAAATACAAAGGACTAATACATCAGTACATGGAAGTAGTAACTAATTTGTACCGGATCAGCTTTTTTTCTGTTGTTTCTTGAACGATATTTGTCAATTATATCATACATGATTCATAGTTACTTCAGTGAAAATGTTCAACACTTTTCCATTTTGTTTAAAATCCTCTCTTGTCCCTTCAAAATTAGCACTGGATTTTACAGTCTTCAATAGCTTTTTTTTTCTTTTCTTTTCTTCTGGAGTAAATAATCTACAAGAAAACTGAATTACAGCTATTTCTTGCAATTTTAATATAGATTCTTCATAATAGGCTCAGTAAAAGCATTAAATTGTAAGGACTTCCAACTTTTATCCCCTACCCTTTTTAGTTTGGCCCCAAACACCATTTCAAAATGACATTTCTGGATCAGGAAATCCATGAGCCACAAATTGCTGGAGGCTGAGAAAGTGTCATTCTATGCTTGACCTATTTTACTCCTGTCTATTGGCATCTGCTAGTAGGCTATTGTTGGAGATGAACCGATGGGTTTTTAGTTTAACCCAGTTTGTCATCCTTGTGGTCTCCATTTCTCTATTTGATAATTCAGATATATTCTTTAAACATATCAGCATGCAAATCAACTTTCTGCATAAGTTTTCATAGCCTGATCATGCAGGGTAAACACAGAATCTCATGGTCTCATGGTGCGTATTTTCCCTTTCTCTGGAGCTACAAATTCCGTGTTCATTGAATGCAGAGATATTCTGTTTACATTTTTTGGTATTGAGAAATCAATCTACCCTCAGATACACTCAAATTTTCTTCATGTTTTTGCCACAGAGAATAGCTATCATTTGCTCCATATATATTTTCAGTGAGCAGCAAAAATTTTTTTTGTGGAAAAAAGGAACAACATAAAAGCCAGAAGAAAGTGGTAGAAGATATTAATCCATACTAATGGAGGGCATTATTATCCATCGGGCTTGTTAGAATGCAACTCAAATAAAACACATTCTAGAGACATAAAAAGGAGTAATGCTTACTATTCACTGTCTCTTAAAGTCTATGGTATTTTTGCAGCCTAAGTTACATGTTGATGGATGCACATATGAGTGCACTGATACCCCTGCATCCAAGGCTCAAGGGCACTTCTGCAGGTTGTTTATTTAGACAGTTCTCATGAAATTCAAGCAATTCAATGACAGGCCTTGATTAGATATATATGTATTTTTTTCAGTAGTAGTAGATCCATCTGGTCTTTTTCACCATTCTTGTATTATAGTCAGCTGAAAATTGGAGCAAATTTAGTATGCCACTAAGATTTAAAATTCAATAAAATAACCTATCATCTTCTGTTTTCTGTGTCTCTTGGTTGGAAGTACCCAAGACATCAAGATATATGCACGCTTATCAGTAAAAACCACAAAATCAAATGAGCATGTTCTACCAAAAATGTAATACATTCACTGTCTCACGAGTGCTTTTCAGTCCAGGCTACTGGCTTGCAATTATTACTAAGACGTACTGAAGGAGAGTGTAATATTGCAATGTATCTGTACTCATTCAAGTGTAGACTGTGACACAAAAAGATGCCCTAAGATAAGGGCAGAATTCAGAGTCCTGAACTAAAATTTCTCAGTATTATTACCCTTAGAGAAAAGTGGATTACTCCCCTTAGAGAAAGCAATATGTTATACTCAGTCTTTCTACATTTTCTCCAAGTATTTGTCTGCATGGCTCTTAAGAATCTAAACATTTCCACTTTCTACTTTATCCGTTCACAGCCACAAGTGGAGAACACAGCTAAACATTCAAACCTACGTCTCATGCCTACTGAAGACAGCAGCAGAGTGATTTCTCTTCAGTAAAAGCACACAATTTCTGTCTCTGCTCTGTTCCCTTGCTTCAGTGCCTAGGCTGTGCCATGCTCTGTTCTCATGAAAGCAATGTATATAATCTACATATTCTATATAAGTCTCTATTCTCATGTTGTTAACTGATCTACTAGTCTACTCCCACATTGGATGGATGCAAATTTAACAATATAAAAAGGCCATGAGTGAGAAAGATTACATTTAAATTTATTTTCCCTCCTATGAACCTTATACAGAGTTAAAAGTGTGGCAGCCTGGCAAGAGGACAAGAATTTTTAACACTGCTTAATGAAGTTAAAACAGATCAGATGTAAACATGAGGTATCTGTCCTGCAAATCTTTATGCACATGGATAATTTTGTAATTGTATGCAAATAATTGGCTGTGTGTGCATCAAACGTACAGGATGTTTCATTCAAGCTGATGGGGATCTACATTTGTGACAAAGATTTGGCTCTTTAGAAAAAAAGAAAGAAGGAAGTTTTGTGTGTTTTTTTTTTTTGTTTGTTTGTTTGTTTTTGTTTTTGTTTTTTTTTAATGGGAAATAAGAAACATTTTTCTAATTCCAGAATAGTCTCTGTTGAATAACTAGCCAACATTGGATTTCATTAATATTTTCTTTCTTTCTTTCTTTATTATCCCCATCTCTCCCTCATCTCCAGAGTGGTGGGAGTAGTCTTAACTACTGTATAGTGCAATGTAAGAAAGAAAACTTACGATCTGGACATAGAAATCCTTGCCTAATAGTGGCAAGAGAGAAGTGATGCATTAGTTGTACGTCCAGTATAAAAACTCAAATGTTCTGGTTAAGCTGCAAGAGGGAACTTGGCTCCATCTGGCAGACAGGGAGATGTGCCACTCTCAGAACTGTGGCTTCTTTTACACTAAACAATTTGAAATAAACCTAGGAGTTCAATATGTTACCTCCTCGCAGTTAAGCACAAGACAGAGCCTGTATTAACATTTCTCTTTTTTCCTTTGGAGTGTTCTTTTCTTGCCTTTGTAGTAGCCCAGCATTGAATATAAGAATACAAGCTAGTTATTTATGCAAGGTGCTCTTTGGCCTTGGACATATAATGATGATGAAGATGTAAAATGAACAAAAAAAGCTACGTGTTAATTTTTGTAAATTACATTTGTTTTTCTGCTTTCTAGTCTAAAGATTATTCAATTATTTTACATTTTTTTATAAAATATATACAGTACTCATTACTGGTTATCATTCAAATCAAACAAATTTTCTTATTTTTCAGGTACAAACCCAAATTTCTTAATGGTCAAATGCAACATCTTAAATTTTGTCAGTTCGAATACTCCTTGATGAAGAAGTTGAACTATTATCTGATTAGAATAAAGGCTAGATGGATATTGTTTTCAGGTTTTGAGAAAAGAAAGAGAATTTCAAAAGAAAATAGGACATCTATATTGCAAATGCTAACATGAGAAATCCAGATAAACATACAAAACATCTGAGGTAGTTTGCAGAGAGAATTCTAGGACTTCAGTAATTCCATGTGTTCCTTTCCGTATTCTCTTACAGTGATACAGTTAGTAAATGGAATTATTTTTTACACAAAAGGTGTATAGTGGGAATCAGATTTGATCTTTTCCCAATAAAACATAAAAAAAGTAGCTAGACTAATATTTTCAAATTTTCTATACATCTTCCACCGGTGAATGGATTGGAATCCAGCTGGTGACCAGTCATGAGTGGTGTTCCCCAGGGGTTGGTACTGGGGTCTGTCCTGTTTGATATCTTTATTGATGATCTGGATGAGGGCATTGAATGCACTCTCAGTAAGATGGCAGATGACACCGAGATTGGACGAAGAGTTGATCTGCCTGGGGGTAGGAAGGCCCTACAGAGCGGCCTGGACAGGCTGGATAGCTCAGCTGCAGCCAATGGGATGAAGTTCAATAAGACCAAGTGCCAGGTCCTGCACTTTGGCTACAACAACCGCAGGCAATGCTACAGGCTTGGGGCAGAATACTTGGAAGACTGTGAAGAGGAAACAGACCTGGAGGTATTGATTGATGCTCTGCTGAACATGAACCAGCAGTGTGCCCAGGTGGCCAAGAAGGCCAATGGCATCCTGGCTTGTAACAGAAATAGTGCAGCCAGCAGGAGCAGGGAAGTGATCATCCCTCTGTACTCAGCCCTGGTGAGGCTGCACCTCGAGTACTGTGTTCAGTTTTGGGCCCCCCACTACAAGAAAGACATTAAGGCCCTGGAACTTGTTCAGAGAAGGGCAACGAAGCTGTGAGGGGTCTGGAACACGTCTTATGAGGAATGGCTGAAGGAGCTAAGATTATTTAGTCTGGAGAAGAGGTGGCTTTTTTTTTTTTTTTAATCTCCGTCTAATAGCTATACTCAAATATTTAGAAACAAGAAAGCAAACAAATAAAGTTCCTGCAGCTAGCCTCCAAGATATTTTTCAGTAGCTTCAAGGGGATTTGGTGGAATTTAGCATTTCTGAAACTCAGACTATTTCTCCAGTACCATAAAATGGTATTACAAATTAACTTTAGGCCTGTACTGTTCTTGTAAGTTGATAAAAAAAGATCAAATTAAGAAAATTAGCCAACATAGATCTCTCCTCAGACAGCTAGGCTAAGCAATCTTTCAAGGTGGTGACGTTTTCAGAGGTTATGTTTTGCCTGCAGGGGAAATGTTATTTTTTCCTAAACAAAGAGTCAAATATGCAAATTTAGCAAACTAAAGCTTTATTAAGAATTTTAGATCTTTGTTTCTTTCCACATTCTTACTGTTCATCTAACATTTTAGTTAACTGAAAATAAAACAGAATTTAGGAGGCAGTGATGTTGCAAGCTTTAGGTGCAGTCTAATTTCTACCATATGGTGTTTTTGTTTTTATCACCATCTTTGGAACAAAGGGTAGAACTCCCTAACTTGTTTGCTTTTATGTTAATTTATTTTTTTTTTCCAGACGATCTAAATGCTTGACTTAAATCCCTTAAGTTTCATTACTTTTTTTTTCGTTACTTTTTGTTGTTGTTGTTCTGAGTTGCTTTCACATATTCAACACTGCATAAAATACCCATTTGTAATTATGTTTAACCTTTGTAAAGCCTCTGGGTAAAGTCTACTCATTAATCTTTAACCTGACAAGCCTTGGGGGTGGTAGAATTGGCACAGCCATGTATTAGAGGCTCAGAGACCACAGACTAGAGGTACAAAAGGGATAATTAAGAGGCAGCATGAGAGGAAATGAAACAAAACTAAAGGGATATGATCGTATTATGGTACATGTCAGACAGTAGTAAGGACAATGGAATGCAAATTCCTATAGACATGGATCAAAAAATAAATGAGGCAGTATATTTTTCACAACAAAACCAATTTTGTGATCTCCTTTTTTAGGCAAGCACAGATGACGTTCACTAAATTAGATCTCAAACATCATTAATACTCATACAGCATGGATGCATGATTAGTTTTTAATAGAATGCCCTTATTTATCTTTTGTGTATTTGTTCTTGACAAACATGCTGCCTCTCAGTAACTGTAAATGGTACCAGTTAATATATGTCACGGAAGAAAACCTCACCTGGGCAAGTGTTGTTCTGCAACAAAAGGACAAGTCTTGCCAGTAGCTACCAGGCTGTGAGAAATGCCTGGCTGCTGGGCAGCTTCTCTGTGCTGATCTTTCCATGGACTCACAGTTCAGGTGATAATCAAGGCTGCCTGGAGGGAATGAGATGTTCAGAATCTGTGGGAAAGGAGTCAGTGCTAGGACTCAAAACACCGGCTCTGATAAGACTTTATGTAATCTCCAACACCTCAGAAGAGAGTACTTTGAAATTGTTGAAGCTTCTCTATTTGCTGTTTTTAAGGATAAGGCCCTGTCATCTTTTTGAGTGCCTACTGTGTGACAGGTATCTAAATGTAAGTTAATGAATTATTCCATTGACCACAGTTAACTTTTTCACTTGACAAGACTCCTTCCTTAGTACCTTTCTCAGTCTGATATCTTCCAACCAATCTCTAAAATTGATTCATTAAGCAGTGATTTTCCCTGGTTTTCTGCAAAAAATCTTCATCATTCAGTTGTGATATTTAGACTTAGCTCCAGGGGTTGGGTTTCCTTTAAAGAAAACTTCATCTCATGCTTCTGTAAGCCTTCTGTATATGACTGAATAAGACAACACTGTCATGCATTCATAAGTTGATAACATTTTAACTAATAAGTACTACATAATGGAAGGATAGGGTAGAATGAAAACCGAGCGTTACCAACATTTAGGTTTTGATATCCACTTTCACTGCAAGTGAGGATTGCTTTCTCAGTAGTTCAAACAGCTTCTGTTTGCATTGCAGTGCGGAAGCTGTTCAGAAGATGGATGCATCATGGACTTTTGTACCCTGTGCTTATGCATGGAACAATATATCCCTACCTGCAGCAAAGTGAATTTGCAGTTTTGATTGTGGTTGCTCGAGGAAAGGCCTCACCTACATTCCATCAGGTAGAAGCATACTGGAAACCAATCCTGTATCTAAATACATATATTAAGAGTATTACAGAATGAACATACCTAAATTGCTCTGAAAGTAATGCCTCCTACTTGTTTCTGTGGAAACTACTTCCACAGATATGGTAACACCATTTGATAGAACAAATTACAAGCTACAAAGCACTGTTTTTCAACGTAGTCAACAACATTAGCAGATTTGTGCAGATGAACTGATTGAGATGCCTCAGTGTGCTCACATCCGTTGTTTGCTCTCCAGAAACACTCACCAAGTGTAGAGGAATGTCAGTAGGTGCCATTTTTTCCCCATGGAAGAATTTGATGGCACACCTTTGCTTCATATGCACTTCTATGTCAGATGCCATTGTGTCAGACTGCCCCTCTGCTGCCACCTGCCACATGGCAACAACATGTAATAGGGTATTGGTGGGAAGGTTCATCCTCCACCAGCATCTGCGCAACTTTGTGCATGAACATAATAAAATAGGAAGCACCCCTCACAGTGTAGGAGGCATTACTTTCAGAGAAGCCTTTATAGTGCAGAAATTTAAATTTAAAACCCCAAGGAAGGTAAAATATTTGTACCCAAAAAGGAAAAAGTCTCTTTTGTACATATTAATGTGTTTATCTAGTTAATGTCTAATAATAGCTTAGAGATAATGCCAAAGTAGAAAGGAACTGAAAAAAAAAGAGCAAGAAATAATTGTAGCTGTGAAAAAAAAAAAAAACATCTTAATATGTTTTTCTCAATGGCAAATACTGGAATTGGAATTACAATTAAATATTATTTAAAGAAGTACAGCAGAACAATGAATAAACTGACAAAAGGCACTTCAACACTTTCCCGGTTTGGAAGGGGTGACATTAACACAAAATATGTGAAAGTGATCAATTTTATGCACAGAGTGCATAAAAAATGTAACAACCCAGACAGTCCAGTCTGAGAATGGTAGCAGAAACTAAAGGCTAAATGTTGTGAATCCGTGCTTTTAAGAAGCGTAGTAATGTATGGCAAATGTATGGAAGACTGAATATTGTTTTTTTTTTTTTTTTAGTTGAGATTCAGTAGTGCCATTAAATTAATTTTCTTTAAGGAAGTAAACCTTATCTGTTGAGAAGTACTCCATTTTGTTGGTTTATAGGAAACCTCAATTCATTTCAATTTTGTTATATTAAAGAGTTAATTCAATATGAAACCAGTTTAGCACAATAAAGAATCATGTCTTGGCATTTGAAAGATCAGTGTAAATATGAATAACCCTACTTCTTCTTTCTTCCCTTAACCCAGCAATTTTCATTCCTTAATGAGATAGAGAACATGTGTAGGTCCTACTTATAGGATTTGCTTATCTTTCTCAGCCCTTCAGGGATCCCAAGAGTAACTAAATCAAATCTAATCAACAAATTCTTACTAAATTTAACAAATAACTCGGAGATACTAAAGTCAGAATAACAGATACAGTCAATACATGAACTCAGATTATAACTGTAAGACAATTATGGGAACGAAAAATAGGTCAGAAGAAAATAAGGCAGAAAATGCTGTGTTTTTAATGCTGTATTTATTAGCTGTCTGGTCCAGCTACTTTATCTCTTTCTAATCATCTGTGTAAATAAGACTAGTAATGTCATATTCTTTCATTCCTGTATTACACTGACAATTTTCACTGCTTAATGAGATCGAATGTTTCTAGGTTCTACATATGTATACTCTGTTTCTTCAACCCTTCGGGGCATTCTCCTTCCCACAATAAAAAGAAAATCCTCCAAGAATAATAAACAATTTGTAGTGAATCCAGCAAATAAACAGGATAAATGTGTTATGCTTTAAATGTTAAGTTATAATAAAATTGCTCTCAAAAACCACAACATAAATTTCTTCTTGAGGTGTGGTATGGCATGAATCAGTACGCTGGTTGTTATATCCAGAGCCTACATACTATTGGCTGCTGCTGAATACAGAATATTGGATTTCATAAAACTGTCATGATTAATAGAGTGGTAAATTCTTTGTCACTCAGAACATGAGCATTTTTTTTCTTTTTTTCTTTTCTTCTTTTTTTTTTTTTTTGAAACTACTGGTATTTATATTTAAAAATACTTACATTTATTATTTTTTAAATAGATTATACATTGTGGAATTATGCACTCTCTTCCCTCTGGCCTTTTTCCACATTCACGTAGAGCTGTTTACACATAACTTTCTTATATTTGATTCTCTTGGTCTTCTTAAAGGACTGGTCCTACTGACAGAGCAGATCCTACAAATACCAATTCAATAAATGACATAGAAGCCAGTTGAAAATCTAGGACCAGCAAGACTGGGACCATCCCAAGTTGAACATTCTATCCTGGATAGTCATAATTCTCAGGATAAAGGATATCCGAACAAATCCACAAAGAATCCACCGTCCACAAGGCATGAACTGATGCAGAGAAAAATGGGAAGAGGAGGGAGGATTGAATGCTTCTAGTGTTGGTGTTGGCTTAGCAAAAGAATCAAAATGTTTTAGAAAAAAAAAATAGAAAGTATGAATTCACCTTTTCACTTCTAAATATTAATTCCTGGAAGTTAAATGTATTTGGGTATTTTTACAGCTAACAGATACATCCTACCTTTTGTCACCCCTTCTCAGAACCATATTGTCATATTTTTATGTTTCTGAAACATTGTTCTCAAAGGTTAACTGTGTAATTTGAGGTCTCTCTAAAACATGAATGCTTTTTTGCTGCCCTTAATCTACATTTCAATTCTTTTCAATCATTTCTTATTCACATGAATCAGTTAAATACATGAAAAAGGAATGATTTGTCTCTGATGATTCTGATTAAGTTAATACATATTTCATTATCACAAGTTATGTATACCTTTTAAAGTAGCTTTACCCACTCATGTGCTTAATGACTATGACTCCAAGATTTTGACCTACCTCCTTACTTTGGGTTTGTCTCCCTCTGCTTGGTTTAGCAAGGTGATGTGGAGTTCTGACATCTTCGTGTTAGATTGCTGCCAATTTCAGTTTAACATGGCCATGTGTGATCTGCTGTCCTGCCTTGTCATTGCTTTCACCTCTGCTCTTTTTTTCTTCTGTCACTGTTAACAACATCATCACATTTCTGATCATTCAGCTCCATAAATAATCCATCCTGTTAACCCTTCATTCCCTGTGGACTTGTACAAGTAAGCTATTTCCGAGTACTCTATTTTCCTCATCCACAGCATTTCCAGGATCTGGTCATTCTTATTTCTATCTTCAGTAATTTACGAGTTAGGCAGCTAAGTTTGACCTAGTCACCCTAACATCTTTTTACAATCACTGAGAGAAAAAGGTATATGCAGTGATGGATTAACCTCATCTATCTTAAACATGTATCTTGAGATGAACTGACCCCATATAGTATCGATTCCTCTCCAAGTACCTACAGGGAGTGTTAGGTAATCTGTTTAAACTTGGAAATCTCAGATGTCTAAATACGGAGCACATGACTTCTAATCATTTTGAGGCCAGCTTTGCCAACTATTATGCTAAATCAGAGATTACTTCACTATAAGAAGTGATAAAAGTTTTTCTGCCAGGTTACAGTTACTGTCTACCTCAGCACAACAGTCCCTTTTCTCTTGTCATCTTTAGATTTCCTTTTATAATGCACCCTCTGATATTGACTCCATAATTGTAATTGATCAAGAATCACGTGTAGCTATGTCTATGGGTAACAACATGAGTATAGGTAGATGGAAGCCATAGCCAGTCAATATCTTCCATTCCTTGGGCTTACTTGGGACCTTTGACATCTGAGCAGGAATACTTTGTAACTGTAGATGTATGTAGCTTGCTCTGAAAGTAATGCCTCCTATTTATTTCCATTGAAATTACCTCAGATACAAAGAGAACAATAATACTATTTGATGAAATAAACTCTCATCTACAGAACACTGTTTTTCAACATAGTCAACATCCTTAACTGATTTGTGCAGATGAACTGATTGAGATGCTTTTCCTTTTCTGATATGGCAGCTGTGCATGGCCATCCAGAACGTGGCTTATCTTTCATATTGGTGGCAGTGTCTTAAATTCCCAAACTTATTGTGAGATGATAATTTTTGCTGTACTCCAATAACAACTATAAAGAACAT